>CM057102.1:24946279-25083779 GCA_029959045.1 Taenioides sp. WSHXM2023
CTTGAAAACTTTGACTTTATTGATCCACAAGGGAAATTATTTGGACACTCACACATCACAGTATAATATAATAACAGAGAAAAAATATAAATGGTAATAATAAATTCTAAATAAGTAGCAAAAAAGATAGCAAGAGACTGGAACCTACAGGACCACTGAGGAATTACACAGATATAAGACACATGGGAATAGAAAGGAAAGTACAAGGATTTAATGTTGAAAATCACATTATAATTCAATTTTAACACTTTCTTATTACTTTTGATTTCCCCAATGTTTTATTTGATGCTTTTCAAATGATGGTACAAAAATCACAGTCCTGCTGAGCCAAGGTCCTGTCCATTCACCTTGAAAATCACGAGGCCTAAAGGCACAAAATCAGAGTGAGTGAAGGGACTGTGGGACCATCAACCCCCTCCAAAGCTGCTGTCTGACCCCCACACCCTCCATCTCTCCCTGTCTCTCTCTGCCCTCTCTCCCTGCCCTCTCTCTCTCCCTCCCTCTCTCTCTCTCTCTCCTTTCTTTCTCTGCGCTCTCTCTCCTCCCTCTCTCTCTGCTCTCTCCCCCTCCCGCTCTCCCTATTCTCTCTCTCCACTCATCCTCTTCCTCCCCATCCTTTTCTCTCGTTCTCTGTCCTTCTCTGTCCTCTCCCTTTTCCTTGTCCCTTCCTTCCTCTATCCTCTTTCACACCCTCTCTTATCACTCCCTCTCTCATTCTCATCTTTCTTTCTCTCTCTTTCCTTCCTCTCATCTCTCCTCTACCTCTCATTTTCTCTCTCATCCACTCTTTACTTTCTCTACCCCCCCCCCCCCATCTCTTTCTACACTCAGACTCTCCCCATTCCTCTCCCTCTTTCTGTTCTCTTCCCTCTCTCTTTCCATTCACCCTCTCCCTTCTTTTCATCTTTTCATGTTCCTCTCTTCTCCCTCCCTCTCACCTCCCTCCATCTCTCCCTCCCTCTCTTTAATGCAGTCTCTCTCTCTCTCTCTCTCTCTCTCTCTGTCTGTGATGGAGTGTCTCATTATGATCTGAAGGTGACTTTGACCCCCACTGTCTCCACATCTGCTCCGCCCACAGAGGACCTGGTTTAGTCCTGGTTTAGTCCTGGTTTAGTCCTGGTTTAGCTCTAGTTTAGTCCTGGTTTAGTCCTGGTTTAGCTCTAGTTTAGTCCTGGTTTAGTCTTGGTTGTATCCTAGTTTAGTCCTGGTTTAGTTCTGGTTTAGTCCTGGTTGAGACCTGGTTCAGTCCTGATCTAGTCCTGGTTTAATTCTGGTTTAGTCCTGATTTAGTTTTGGTTTAGTTTTGGTTCAGTCCTGGATTAATCCTGGTTTAGACCAGGTTTAGTCCTTGTTTAGACCTGGTTTAGACCTAGTTTAGACCTAGGTTAGACCTGATTTAGTCCTGGTTTAGACCAGGTTTAGTCCTGTTTAGACCTGGTGTAGTCCTGGTTTAGTCCTGGTTTAGACCAGGTTTAGTCCTGTTTAGACCTGGAGTAGTCCTGGTTTAGTCCTGGTTTAGACCAGGTTTAGTCCTGTTTAGACCTGGTGTAGTCCTGGTTTAGTCCTGGTTTAGACCAGGTTTAGTCCTGGTTCAGACCTGGGTCCTCCTCTCTCATTCTCTCTCTTTATACATTCAGACAGTATCGATTTAAATCAGATTTTTATGACGCAGATGGGACGAAGTGAGGGGAGGGCATCTGAGCACAGTGATGCAGTGTGTTATGGGAAACAGAGTTAAAATGAATTAAGTCAATTCGACGATATATATTAATTTAAAAATGTTAAATGAATTGTCTGATGAAAAATGACCACTCAAACAACAGTATGCACATTTGTGGAGGTTTTGTGATCCCACAGCGCCATCGTGTGGTGGAAAGACAATAGTACATCTTAATAATATCCCTCAGGCTGAGTGGACCAGACCTAGACCAGAACTAAACCAGGACCAGAAAAGGACCAAATCAAATGCAGATAAATGGTCACAGTTTGAGAGTTTTATTTATTTATTTATTTATTTATTTATTTATTTATTTATTATGTTGTATTTTCAAACAAATTTATCTGACCATTTTGTGTTTTTCACCCGTGATTTCACCAAATAAAACCAACAGTCTGCCCACAAATGCAATGTTACAATTTCCGTACACATTTTTATCCATTTCAAATAAAACTAAACTGAAAAAAGCTTTAAAAACACAGAGGAGCACTTGTTAATTTTCTGCCTGATAAAAGAATATTGTAAAGGTAGCTGCAGTGGTGATGTTTGACCAGCAGGGGGGAGCAGTCACCAGAGAAAAGTTAATGCACGTTTCCTTTATTTTCTTTTATTTAGAGCTAATATAGAAGCCACAGTTTAATTTCATTTCTTTTCCTCTTTCCCCCTTCTCTTCTTCTCTCTCTTCCTTGCTTTCCTCCTTCCCTCTTTCTCTTCTGTACCCCCTCCTTTTTCTTTTCTCCTCCTCTCTCTCCCCTCCGCTTCTCCCCTCATCTCTGCCTCTCCTCTCTCTTCTACTTCTCTCTGTCTCGCTTCTCTTTTTTTCTCCATTTCTCTCTCTCTCCTCTCTCCCCTCCACACCTCTCCATCTCTTTCTTCTCTCTCTTCCCTGCACCTCTCTCCTCTCCTCCTCACTCTCTCCTCTCCACCCCTTTCTATCTCACATATCTCTCTCCTCCCTTTCTACTCTCCACTTCTCTTTATATCTCTGCCTTCCCTCTGTCTCCTACTGTCTTCCTCTTTTTCGCTCTCCTCCTCTCTCTCTTCTACTCTCCCTCTTTTACTCTCTCCTCCTCGCTCTCTTTCCTATATTTTCCCTCTTTTTCTCTCTCCGTCTCCTTTCTCTCTCCTGTTCTCTCCCTCTTTTCTCTTTCCTCATTCTTTCTCTCTCTCCTGCTCCCCCCTCTCTCTCCTCCTCCTCTCCTCTCCTCTCCCTCTCCTCTCCCTCTCCTCTCCTCCTCCTCTCCTCTCCCTCTCCTCTCCTCTCCCTCTCCTCTCCTCTCCTCTCCTCTCCTCTCCTCTCCTTCACTCCTTCAGTGCCTCTGATCTGTGCTCAGTTCCTCTGGAGACCTGAGCTCTTCTGAGTTTAAACCTGTTCCAATGACATTCTAATTTTAGCTTCTCATTAAACAGTGATAATGAGACTTCAGACGGTCTCAAACCTGCCTCCCTCTGTCACTCCATCACTCTACCTCCCTCTGTCACTCTACCTCCCTCCATCACTCTGCCTCCCTCCATCACTCCATCACTCTGCCTCCCTCCATCACTCTGCCTCCCTCCGTCACTCTGCCTCCCTCCGTCACTCTGCCTCCCTCCATCACTCTGCCTCCCTCCGTCACTCTGCCTCCCTCCATCACTGTGCCTCCCTCCATCACTCTGCCTCCATCACTGTGACTCCCTCTGTCACTCTGCCTCCCTCCGTCACTCTGCCTCCGTCACTCTGCCTCCCTCCATCACTCCATCCCTCTGCCTCCCTCCGTCACTCTGCCTCCCTCCATCACTCCATCCCTCTACCTCCCTCTGTCACTCTACCTCCCTCCATCACTCTGCCTCCCTCCATCACTCCATCACTCTGCCTCCCTCCGTCACTCTGCCTCCCTCCATCACTCTGCCTCCCTCCATCACTCCATCACTCTGCCTCCCTCCATCACTGTGCCTCCCTCCATCACTCTGCCTCCATCACTCTGCCTCCCTCCATCACTGTGCCTCCCTCCATCACTCTGCCTCCATCACTCTGCCTCCATCACTGTGACTCCCTCTGTCACTCTGCCTCCCTCCGTCACTCTGCCTCCGTCACTCTGCCTCCCTCCATCACTCCATCCCTCTCCCTCCCTCCATCCCTCTGCCTCCCTCATCACTCTACCTCCCTCCATCCCTCTGTCTCCCTCCATCACTCTGCCTCCCTCCATCCCTCTGCCTCCCTCCATCACTCTACCTCCCTTCGTCACTCTGCTTCCCTCTCTGCCTCCCTCCGTCACTCTGCTTCCCTCATCACTCCATCACTCTGTCTCCCTCCATCACTCTGCCTCCCTCCATCACTCCATCACTCTGTCTCCCTCCATCACTCTGTCTCCCTCCATCCCTCTGCCTCCCTCCATCACTCTACCTCCCTTCGTCACTCTGCTTCCCTCTCTGCCTCCCTCCGTCACTCTGCTTCCCTCCATCACTCCATCACTCTGTCTCCCTCCATCACTCTGCCTCCCTCCATCACTCTGTCTCCCTCCATCACTCTGTCTCCCTCCATCACTCTGCCTCCCTCCGTCACTCTGCCTCCCTCCGTCACTCTGCCTCCCTCCGTCACTCTGCCTCCCTCCATCACTCTGCCTCCCTCCGTCACTCTGCCTCCCTCCATCACTGTGCCTCCCTCCATCACTCTGCCTCCATCACTGTGACTCCCTCTGTCACTCTGCCTCCCTCCGTCACTCTGCCTCCGTCACTCTGCCTCCCTCCATCACTCCATCCCTCTGCCTCTCTCCGTCACTCTGCCTCCCTCCATCACTCCATCCCTCTACCTCCCTCTGTCACTCTACCTCCCTCCATCACTCTGCCTCCCTCCATCACTCCATCACTCTGCCTCCCTCCATCACTCTGCCTCCCTCCGTCACTCTGCCTCCCTCCATCACTCTGCCTCCCTCCATCACTCCATCACTCTGCCTCCCTCCATCACTGTGCCTCCCTCCATCACTCTGCCTCCATCACTCTGCCTCCCTCCATCACTGTGCCTCCCTCCATCACTCTGCCTCCATCACTCTGCCTCCATCACTGTGACTCCCTCTGTCACTCTGCCTCCCTCCGTCACTCTGCCTCCGTCACTCTGCCTCCCTCCATCACTCCATCCCTCTCCCTCCCTCCATCCCTCTGCCTCCCTCATCACTCTACCTCCCTCCATCCCTCTGTCTCCCTCCATCACTCTGCCTCCCTCCATCCCTCTGCCTCCCTCCATCACTCTACCTCCCTTCGTCACTCTGCTTCCCTCTCTGCCTCCCTCCGTCACTCTGCTTCCCTCATCACTCCATCACTCTGTCTCCCTCCATCACTCTGCCTCCCTCCATCACTCCATCACTCTGTCTCCCTCCATCACTCTGTCTCCCTCCATCCCTCTGCCTCCCTCCATCACTCTACCTCCCTTCGTCACTCTGCTTCCCTCTCTGCCTCCCTCCGTCACTCTGCTTCCCTCCATCACTCCATCACTCTGTCTCCCTCCATCACTCTGCCTCCCTCCATCACTCTGTCTCCCTCCATCACTCTGCCTCCCTCCATCACTCTGCCTCCCTCCATCCCTCTGCCTCCCTCCATCCCTCTCCCTCCCTCCATCCCTCTGACTCCCTCATCACTCTACCTCCCTCCATCCCTCTGTCTCCCTCCATCACTCTGCCTCCCTCCATCCCTCTGCCTCCCTCCATCACTCTACCTCCCTTCGTCACTCTGCTTCCCTCTCTGCCTCCCTCCGTCACTCTGCTTCCCTCATCACTCCATCACTCTGTCTCCCTCCATCACTCTGCCTCCCTCCATCACTCCATCACTCTGTCTCCCTCCATCACTCTGTCTCCCTCCATCCCTCTGCCTCCCTCCATCACTCTACCTCCCTTCGTCACTCTGCTTCCCTCCATCACTCCATCACTCTGCCTCCCTCCATCACTCTGTCTCCCTCCATCACTCTCCCTCCCTCCATCCCTCTGCCTCCCTCCATCCCTCTGCCTCCCTCCATCCCTCTCCCTCCCTCCATCACTCTGCCTCCCTCCATCACTCTGTCTCCCTCCATCACTCTCCCTCCCTCCATCACTCCATCACTCCATCCCTCTACCTCCCTCTGTCACTCTACCTCCCTCCATCACTCTGCCTCCCTCCATCACTCCATCACTCTGCCTCCCTCCATCACTCTGCCTCCCTCCGTCACTCTGCCTCCCTCCATCACTCTGCCTCCCTCCATCACTCCATCACTCTGCCTCCCTCCATCACTGTGCCTCCCTCCATCACTCTGCCTCCATCACTCTGCCTCCCTCCATCACTGTGCCTCCCTCCATCACTCTGCCTCCATCACTCTGCCTCCATCACTGTGACTCCCTCTGTCACTCTGCCTCCCTCCGTCACTCTGCCTCCGTCACTCTGCCTCCCTCCATCACTCCATCCCTCTCCCTCCCTCCATCCCTCTGCCTCCCTCATCACTCTACCTCCCTCCATCCCTCTGTCTCCCTCCATCACTCTGCCTCCCTCCATCCCTCTGCCTCCCTCCATCACTCTACCTCCCTTCGTCACTCTGCTTCCCTCTCTGCCTCCCTCCGTCACTCTGCTTCCCTCATCACTCCATCACTCTGTCTCCCTCCATCACTCTGCCTCCCTCCATCACTCCATCACTCTGTCTCCCTCCATCACTCTGTCTCCCTCCATCCCTCTGCCTCCCTCCATCACTCTACCTCCCTTTGTCACTCTGCTTCCCTCTCTGCCTCCCTCCGTCACTCTGCTTCCCTCCATCACTCCATCACTCTGTCTCCCTCCATCACTCTGCCTCCCTCCATCACTCTGTCTCCCTCCATCACTCTGCCTCCCTCCATCACTCTGCCTCCCTCCATCCCTCTGCCTCCCTCCATCCCTCTCCCTCCCTCCATCCCTCTGACTCCCTCATCACTCTACCTCCCTCCATCCCTCTGTCTCCCTCCATCACTCTGCCTCCCTCCATCCCTCTGCCTCCCTCCATCACTCTACCTCCCTTCGTCACTCTGCTTCCCTCTCTGCCTCCCTCCGTCACTCTGCTTCCCTCATCACTCCATCACTCTGTCTCCCTCCATCACTCTGCCTCCCTCCATCACTCCATCACTCTGTCTCCCTCCATCACTCTGTCTCCCTCCATCCCTCTGCCTCCCTCCATCACTCTACCTCCCTTCGTCACTCTGCTTCCCTCCATCACTCCATCACTCTGCCTCCCTCCATCACTCTGTCTCCCTCCATCACTCTCCCTCCCTCCATCCCTCTGCCTCCCTCCATCCCTCTGCCTCCCTCCATCCCTCTCCCTCCCTCCATCACTCTGCCTCCCTCCATCACTCTGTCTCCCTCCATCACTCTCCCTCCCTCCATCCCTCTGCCTCCCTCATCACTCTACCTCCCTCCATCACTCTACCTCCCTCCATCCCTCTGCCTCCCTCCATCACTCTGTCTCCCTCCATCACTCTGCCTCCCTCCGTCACTCTGCCTCCCTCCGTCACTCTGCCTCCCTCCGTCACTCTGCCTCCCTCCATCACTCTGCCTCCCTCCGTCACTCTGCCTCCCTCCATCACTGTGCCTCCCTCCATCACTCTGCCTCCATCACTGTGACTCCCTCTGTCACTCTGCCTCCCTCCGTCACTCTGCCTCCGTCACTCTGCCTCCCTCCATCACTCCATCCCTCTGCCTCTCTCCGTCACTCTGCCTCCCTCCATCACTCCATCCCTCTACCTCCCTCTGTCACTCTACCTCCCTCCATCACTCTGCCTCCCTCCATCACTCCATCACTCTGCCTCCCTCCATCACTCTGCCTCCCTCCGTCACTCTGCCTCCCTCCATCACTCTGCCTCCCTCCATCACTCCATCACTCTGCCTCCCTCCATCACTGTGCCTCCCTCCATCACTCTGCCTCCATCACTCTGCCTCCCTCCATCACTGTGCCTCCCTCCATCACTCTGCCTCCATCACTCTGCCTCCATCACTGTGACTCCCTCTGTCACTCTGCCTCCCTCCGTCACTCTGCCTCCGTCACTCTGCCTCCCTCCATCACTCCATCCCTCTCCCTCCCTCCATCCCTCTGCCTCCCTCATCACTCTACCTCCCTCCATCCCTCTGTCTCCCTCCATCACTCTGCCTCCCTCCATCCCTCTGCCTCCCTCCATCACTCTACCTCCCTTCGTCACTCTGCTTCCCTCTCTGCCTCCCTCCGTCACTCTGCTTCCCTCATCACTCCATCACTCTGTCTCCCTCCATCACTCTGCCTCCCTCCATCACTCCATCACTCTGTCTCCCTCCATCACTCTGTCTCCCTCCATCCCTCTGCCTCCCTCCATCACTCTACCTCCCTTCGTCACTCTGCTTCCCTCTCTGCCTCCCTCCGTCACTCTGCCTCCCTCCATCACTCTGCCTCCCTCCATCCCTCTGCCTCCCTCCATCCCTCTCCCTCCCTCCATCCCTCTGACTCCCTCATCACTCTACCTCCCTCCATCCCTCTGTCTCCCTCCATCACTCTGCCTCCCTCCATCCCTCTGCCTCCCTCCATCACTCTACCTCCCTTCGTCACTCTGCTTCCCTCTCTGCCTCCCTCCGTCACTCTGCTTCCCTCATCACTCCATCACTCTGTCTCCCTCCATCACTCTGCCTCCCTCCATCACTCCATCACTCTGTCTCCCTCCATCACTCTGTCTCCCTCCATCCCTCTGCCTCCCTCCATCACTCTACCTCCCTTCGTCACTCTGCTTCCCTCCATCACTCCATCACTCTGCCTCCCTCCATCACTCTGTCTCCCTCCATCACTCTCCCTCCCTCCATCCCTCTGCCTCCCTCCATCCCTCTGCCTCCCTCCATCCCTCTCCCTCCCTCCATCACTCTGCCTCCCTCCATCACTCTGTCTCCCTCCATCACTCTCCCTCCCTCCATCCCTCTGCCTCCCTCATCACTCTACCTCCCTCCATCACTCTACCTCCCTCCATCCCTCTCCCTCCCTCCATCCCTCTGCCTTTAAACACACTTTAAACACTTTACCTGATGCTTTATTCAGATTTTGCTCTTGGTTTTTCATGTTTTGGGGCTTAAAAATTGATCATACATTTTGAAAACAAGGAAAAATCAACACTGAAAGACATTTTTATTTTGTATTTGAAAAGAAAAAGTTGTGAGATGTGAGAAGAGATGTGTCCAGCTCTAAGTTCTACCATGATTTCAAACCGCCTATAATGACACGGTTGGTGCACTGAGGAGTGAAGCAGTTTAAATGGGGCGAATAACAATAGCAGTGGCACTGAGACTCCTGTTCCCACCACACGGGGGCAGATTTGAGGTTTTTCAAGTGAGTGCTCAGTGTGCACGCTCTCCTGGACACACGTGCACGCACACACACATCTAACTTTTTTCTCCTCCTCCTCCTCCTCTCTCTCTCTCTCTCTCTCTCTCTCTCTCTCTCTCTCTCTCTCTCTCTCTCTCTCTCTCTCACACACACACACACGTCTCTCCTCTGCTCTCTTCCTGCTTTCCCTCTCTTGCTCTCTCCTCTCTCTCTCTGTCTCTTTTCTCTCATCTCTCCTTCCCTCTCTCTCCCCTCGTCTTCTGCTCTCTCCTCCCTCCTCTCTCTCTTCTCTCATCTCTCCTTCTCTTTCTCTCCCCTCGTCTTTTGCTCTCTCTCCCTCCTCTCTCTCTTCCCTCCTCCTCCTCCTCTGCTCTCTCCTCCCTCCTCTCTCTCTTCTCTCATCTCTCCTATCCTCCTCTCTCTGTCTCTCTCTCTCTTAGCTACTCCTCTGCTCTCTCCTCCCTCCTCTCTCTCTTCTCTTATCTTATCTCTTCTCCTCTCTCCCCCCTTGTCTTCTGCTCTCTCTCCTCCTCTGTTCTCTCTGTCTTCCTCTCTCTGTCCCCCCCCCCCCCCTCTCTCTTCTACTCTCTCTCCTCCTCCTCTTTCTCTCCTCCTCTCTTCACTCACAGATGATTAACTCTCTCCAGCACAAAAACAAAGACAAACCCACACTGAATCTTGTTATTTGAATCTTTGGGATTCGAACCACAACGCCTCAGTCACAGTTCCTGGGTTTTATTTCATTTCATTTTATTTTATTTTATTTTATTTTATTTTATTTTATTTTATTTTATTTTATTTTATTTTATTTTATTTTATTTTATTTTATTTTATTTTATTTAACATTTAAGAAAAAAGGTGCACTATGTAACTTTTCGTGGAGGGTCCGTCACCTGCTTGTTTCAGTGGAGATATCACTACTCAGCTTTGAATGTTCCACAGTGTGACATTAAACAGCTCTACTTTACATTTATTCAATTACAGGTGGTTTTATGGCTCAAAAATACATAGAAAACAGACATTCTGACTGTGAGCGGGGTCGCCTCTCCACAGATCTGACCTGTAACTTGGTCTGGTTTGGTGTCCACGAAGATAGAAATATATTTAGATGTTTAATGCCATACTGTGAAACATTCCAGACAAAGCAACAACATCACCATGGAGAAAATAATTTGACGGACCCTCCTCCAGAAAAGTTACACAATGAATCTTTAACACACAGTTACAACATACAAACAAAAAACAGTAAAATGACACAGATCACAGTGAAGGAAAAACAAGAGCGTATTATTCAAACAGTTTAAATGCTCCTTGGGCACTTTCTTGAGCTGTGTGAAAATGTAGTGACAGATTTTGATTTATGAGTTTGAGTTTTGGAGCCTGAGTCCATTTTATATCAGCGTCTCATTTGTCAAACCCACATTACTCACAGCTGCTAAATACACGTTCTGATGAAGTAACTTGTCACAAATACAATTATTTCAGTTTATTCCTGCTTATATCCTTTACCACTGTTTTTTTCCCAGGCCTGTCTCTGCCCCTAAAGCTTCACTGTGGGGTTTTCAGGATTACAAGCGTTTATTTTGGAGGCTCTTTTTGTATGTTATGTCTCTGACTCTCTCTGTGTTTTCTCACTTCTCTCTCTTACTCTTTTTCTCTCTTTCTCTCTCTCTTCCTCTCTTCCTCCCCCTCTGTCTCTCCTCTCTTTTCTCACCTTTCCCCTGCTCTCTTCTCTCTCTGTCTCTCTTTCACCCTCCTCTCTCCTCCTCTGCTCTCTTTTCTCCTCCTCTCTCCTCCTCTTCCTCTCTCTTTCTCTCTCTATCTTTCTCTGCTTTTCATTCTTCCCTTCTCTCTTCCCTTCTCTTTCCCTCTCTTCTATTTCTCTTGTTCCCTTGCTCTCTCTCTCTCTCTCTCTCTGCTTTTCCTTCTTCCCTTCTCTCTTCCTTTCTCTTTCCCTCTCTTAAACTTCTCTCTCTTCCCCTTGCTCTCTCTCTCCCTCCATTCCCATCCCTCTCTATCTGTCCTGCCTGCTATTCTCTCTCTCCATCCTCCCTCCCTCTTCTTTGCCCCCCTCCCTCGCCCTCCTCTCATACCCCTCTTCTCTCTCCCTCCCTCTCCATCCCCCTCTTCTCCCTCCTTCTCTCCCGTCCCCGTCCCTCCATCCCCCTCTTCTCTCTCTCTCTCTTTGTGTTGTCTTCTCATTCATTTACTCCTCTCTCTCCTCTGTCATTAAATCTTTTCCCACACTCCCAAACTCCATTCACAAAGAACACCCCTCCACAATAAAACTATACTTTACCGAGGCTTTTATTGTGAAGGCCAGCCTATAATCCACTCTGGATTATTTCACACACTTCACTTCTTCTTAACGTACTAAATCATGCTCCATTGGGGTTTTGTGCTTTTATTGTGAAGGGAAGTCTATTATTCGATCAGAAACTTTTGTAACCGATGCTTTTATTGTGAAAGTTGCTGTGCCAGTGAGTGTTAACCAAAGGTACGTTAGATTTAAAATGATTTCTCGTAGTCTCCATTGTGGTGTTTTATGCTTTTATTGTGGAGGACAGTCTATATACAGTCTGGCATACATTACTTTTATGACAGAGGCTTTTATTGTGAAAATGTCTGCATCATCATTGTGGTTCACCTCTTGTACTCAACATTTGATTATTTCTCTCCGTCTCTGCTCCAATGCGGTGTTTTATTCTTTTATTGTGGAGGGCAGTCTATAATCGAGTTTGGTTTAGATGACTTTTATGAGGCTCTTATTGTGAAAGGGTGTGCTGTGGTTGAATTGTGGTGAGTTAAATACATGGAGAAGGAGGAAATCGTGAACCAGCGAGTGGAACTTGTCATTGACTTTCTATGAACTCAACAGTGAAGCTGACAGAGGCTCAAACTGTGTAAAGTCTCAGAATGTGGAGTTTTAAACGATGGTTCATCTTCAGGTCAAATCAGCCTTTTCCTTTCTCAATCATGAAATCACCAATCTTCCGGAAGAAACATAATACTCAATACCACAAATTAAAAGGCCCATATTAAGCTATTTTCTGATATATTATAATGTTGTTTCCTCAGCACAAACAGACCTGGAGTTGTGTTTTGTTTCATTCACACATGTTTAACACACAAACCCTGCAGATTTAGATTTTAAAATCTCGAGTCGTAGTTAAAAATGGAGGGTTGGTTCTTTAGGAGTCTTGGTGCAGAGTGAGACCTCCTCTCACTGTGTGTGAGACGATCATTGTGGCCAGCAGTAAACAAAGTGCTCCTCAGAGCTGGAGAGCTCCACCATGAATGGGATCATCTCCCGTTTTCTCGCCTGAATCGATCAGACAAACCTTGGTCTTTTTGGACAGATCGTGTGCACCCTCACAGTGTGTGTGAGCTGTCTGTGATTTAAACTCCTCACGTTGTGTGTGACAGTCTGTTAGCTCTGATCTGTTTTGCTTTGAACGTTTCCTAAATCTGACATAAATCAGTGGATTGTGAGGAGCAGGTCCAGACTTGTGTCCTCCTCGTTAACAGACTGATGTTTAACCACAGTCCAGGTTTGACATTAGTTTAGTTCAGGGACGAGCTGCCGCCATAACCCCGTCTCAGCTGTAAATGTGTGAACTTTACAAACCATTAACCCTGTGTGTGTGTGTGTGTGTGTGCGCACGTTTGCATGTGTGTAGTTTGGCGGTTGTGTGTGTGTGTGTGTGTGTGTGTGTGTGTGTGTGTGTGTGTGTGTGTGGTGTGGGTGTGTGTGCGTTTGCATGTGTGTGTGTGTGTGTGTGTGTATGTGTGTATATGTGTGTGTGACCTGAACTATGGTATTCTCCTGAAATAGACTCAAACATGGCCGTTCTGACAGATTTACAGTGTGTCATAAATAAATAAAAGGAGCAGACAGGAGCAGACAGGAGCAGAGAGGAGCAGACAGGTGCAGACAGGAGCAGACAGGTGCAGACAGGAGCTTCAGCCATTTAGACATTCAATATTTTCAATTTCAAACCATACACTGTATAAAGAAGTGGACTAAGTGAGAGTGACATCACCCATAGTGTTCAGCTCCAGTCAAATGAAACTCACCGAGGCTAGCAGTTAAAGCAGCTAATCTGGGGCCAAGATTAATATTTGTAAATCCGAGCCAATCAGGAGTGAGGTTGTTGAAGGTACCCGAGTCGATGACCTACCATAAAGTGAACTGGAGCCGAATCGCGCCCATGCTCACTTCCTGTCTGGAACACAGCAGCTACTGGGATACCAATGTTTATCTATTGCTATTACTGTGAAACATTCCAGAAAACCCCACAACATCACCATGGAGATAAGCAGGAACGTTACATAGTGCACTTTTTATAAAATGGGAATAGCATTTAGTGGTATAACTCGTATAACTTGTGACTCCTTCACATTTGAATCATGGGAAACGCAGTTATTTTTTTCCACTCTTCTAATCAAAGCTAAACATGAACAATAGGCCATCTATCCATCACATATTTGCTCTCAACAAGTCTCTCCTTTTCTCTCTCCGTCCCTCCATCTCTCTCCCTCCCTCTTTCTCTCCCTCTTTCCCTTCTCTCATTCTTTTTCCCTTTCTTTCTTTCCTCTCTCATTCTGACTCTATTTCCACATAATTTCTTTCCCTCTTTTTGCCTCTCTCTCTTCTCTCTATTTCCCACTTCATCCCTTCACCTCCACCCTTCCTTCCCTCCCTCCCTCCTGTCTCCCTCTCTCCTCCATTTCCTTCTCTCCCTCCCTTTCTCTTCATGTAAATACATTCACTTGAAACTCTGTCACATCTGTCTACAATAGAATCAGTAAATGTCATGGTCACGTCTCATTCATCTAATAATGCCTGAGGTTTTTTCCCACAATGCCTCTGTGCACGTCTCCGCCTAATTCGCGTTATCAACAGGAAGTAGTGCCTTTGAAGGAGGAAGTGAGGTCGTTCCCACCATAAGTCAAATCAGAGCTAATCTAAAACCACTGTGATGTGTTCAGGGCTCAAACTCTGAGGGAGAATAACGAACTCTATGGAGACAGGCAAGTTACAGGTCAGATCTGTGGAGAGGTGATCCTGCTCACAGTAAGAATGCATTTCAAGGTATTAGGCCATTAAAGGGGGCCTATCTAATGACACCCATAGATAATTACGTTATAATTTGGACATTTTAAATCACAATATTGGCTATGTGACATTGCCAAATCCTTCATGTATCACAGATTAAGAAAATAAAACTGAAGAAGGAAGTTCGTACATCACCGTGGGCGTGTTCAGGTGGTGGTGAAAACGGACGTATCGATCGGAGCAATGACATCTTAAATACAGGAGAATAAAGATTAGTCAAACATGCACGAAAATCAATTTTGGATAAAGACATTTTGCATTTAAAGACCCGTGGGTAACTTTTAAAATAAAGTCTGTAAAACTCTCCTGCTCCTCTTTGTGAAAGAAAACAAAACCCAAAGTGACAAGCTACAGACTGAAGCTTACACACGATAAGCTTGTGATTATAGAGAGTGTTTGTGGAGGAGATGATTTAAAGACCAGATCTTGTTGTAGATTTGTTCTTTGCTCTGGTCATGGTTGACGTCTTTCATATTTTCATGGAGAAACCTCCATGTCAAAGCCCGATCTCATCAGATCTCAGAAGCTCAGCAGGGCCCGGCCTGGTTAGTAGGTAGTAGGCAGGTGCCACAGTGGGGCGTCTGTGACCAAAAAAATAAAAAATAAATAAATAAATAAAAATGATTGTGTCCTTAGGTAAGATACTTAGACAAACTTTACTGATCCACAAGGGAAATGATTTGGACACAGTAGCTCAAACATCACAATATAATATAATAACAGAGAGTAACAAAAATAGATGGTAAAGCAAAAAGAGCAAGAGACACGTGTCAAATGAGACATAATTATAAAAATAAATGTATATGTACAAGTCAAAATAGAAAAATAAGTAATAAACTGTAAAATAAAATATAAAATCACAGCTATAAACAAGAGACAAGAACAACAGTGTAAATAATATGCTGATTGACAGGGCATAAGGTTATCTGTTACTTGAGATTAAGTTGTTGTACAGTTGTAGGGAGTATTATCTGTTACATATGGGTGAGTTGTTGTATAGTTGTAGGGAGTATTATAGTATGAATGTAGTCCTGAATCTCTCACTGTTTGAGCGGAGCTGTAGGAGCCTGTTGGAGAATGAGCTCCTCTGTCCCTCTATAGTCTGGTGCAGTGGGTGAGTTGTTGTACAGTTGTAGGGAGTATTATCTCCTCTGTCCCTCTATAGTCTGGTGCAGTGGGTGAGTTGTGCAGTTGTAGGGAGTATTATCTCCTCTGTCCCTCTATAGTCTGGTGCAGTGGGTGAGTTGTTGTACAGTTGTAGGGAGTATTATCTCCTCTGTCCCTCTATAGTCTGGTGCAGTGGGTGAGTTGTGCAGTTGTAGGGAGTATTATCTCCTCTGTCCCTCTATAGTCTGGTGCAGTGGGTGAGTTGTTGTACAGTTGTAGGGAGTATTATCTCCTCTGTCCCTCTATAGTCTGGTGCAGTGGGTGAGTTGTACAGTTGTAGGGAGTATTATCTCCTCTGTCCCTCTATAGTCTGGTGCAGTGGGTGAGTTGTTGTACAGTTGTAGGGAGTATTATCTCCTCTGTCCCTCTATAGTCTGGTGCAGTGGGTGAGTTGTGCAGTTGTAGGGAGTATTATCTCCTCTGTCCCTCTATAGTCTGGTGCAGTGGGTGAGTTGTTGTACAGTTGTAGGGAGTATTATCTCCTCTGTCCCTCTATAGTCTGGTGCAGTGGGTGAGTTGTACAGTTGTAGGGAGTATTATCTCCTCTGTCCCTCTATAGTCTGGTGCAGTGGGTGAGTTGTTGTACAGTTGTAGGGAGTATTATCTCCTCTGTCCCTCTATAGTCTGGTGCAGTGGGTGAGTTGTTGTACAGTTGTAGGGAGTATTATCTCCTCTGTCCCTCTATAGTCTGGTGCAGTGGGTGAGTTGTTGTACAGTTGTAGGGAGTATTATCTCCTCTGTCCCTCTATAGTCTGGTGCAGTGGGTGAGTTGTTGTACAGTTGTAGGGAGTATTATCTCCTCTGTCCCTCTATAGTCTGGTGCAGTGGGTGAGCAGGAGTGTCCATGATGCAGAGCAGTTTGTCCAGTGTCCTTCTGTCCCTCACTGTGACAAATGTCTCCAGCTCACAGTCGATCACGTGTCCAGCTTTACGGATCAACTTCACTTCACTCACTTCACCCACATTGCCTACTAAAATGGCGTGTGCATGAGTGATGGTCGGATGGTGCAGAATGGCAGCCTCACTTCTATCCCAGGGCAGCTGTGGCTTTATCTCACCACCACCGAGTGTGGAGTGAATGAATATTGCACAGTAAAGCACATTTGGTGTCTAAACAGCGCTGTATAAATCCAAAGTGTTGTTATTATTATGAGCTCAGCATTATTTGGTTGCAGTTTTAACATTTTGACTCTTCGGGTTCTGGATATATTTTGTCTTTTGCTCAGCTGTGGCTACAATAGTGTCTTACCAAGTGTGGAGTGAATGATTAATGCACCAAATCCACCAAATAACTATAATAATCACTATAATAATAACTATAATAATCACTGTGTTTGCTAAATATTAAAAACACTGTGCCACTTTTCTTCTAGAGGTTGCTTTGCCTGGAATGTTCAACAGTATGGCTTTAAACTTGTGCATCTCCATGGAGACAAGCAAATCTGAGCAGAGGCAAGCTCACGCATAATAAGAATGCCTTCTCTTAACTAGTATATTGATTTGATTTTATGCCAGATGCCCTTCCGCATATGTGAAGTTTAGGCCAAAGATGTTACTTTGCTCAAAATATTCCACAGTAGAAGAGGTGACCCTACTCACAGTAAAAATGTGTGTTTACACTTATATTTGATGAAATATAAGATAAATAAGTTTAATGCCATATTATGGAACGTTCCAGGCAAAGCAATACAAGTATTATCTCCACGGAGACCCCCACCAAAAGTTACATGGCGCAGCTTTAACTTCTGAAAATCGTCTTGTTTTGGTGCAACGTTGGTGGTTGTTTTGCAAAAAGAGAAGCAGCAGTGAAAGGATGAGATAGGAGACGAGGAGATAGGAGAGGAGATAAGGAAGCAGTGAAGGAGGAGTCAGAGATGGAGTGATAGAGTAAAAGAATGAGGGCAGAGAGAAAGAAGAGAAACCAAAGCCGATCACACCTGCACAGAGGAGAGCAGAGGCTGTTTATGTGAGAGGAAATATGACTGTAGTGAAAAACAGGCCAGAGGGGGCGCTGTCAGACCTTTATCTCCTTTAGAGCCGGTCTTATGGGGTCTATTCAATCTGCAGTGGTCCGCATATCAGAGGTGGTTTAGACTTGGGTTAGTCCTGGTTTAGTCCTGGTTTAGTCCTGGTTTAGACCTGGTTTAGACCTGGTTTAGTTCAGAGTCCTAGTGTAGTCCTGGTCTATATTGTACCCCAGATATAGTCATAGTTTGGCGTTAGATTCTGGATAAGTCCTAGTTCAGTCCTGGTTTAGTTCTAGTTCAGACTTGCTTCAGACCTGATTTAGTCCTGATTTAGTCCTGGTTTAGTCCTGGTTTAGTCCTGGTTCTGCTGGGTTAGACCTGATCTACTCCTTTCAGACACTTTTACTCTTACTTGAGTATTACAGTATATAGTACAGTGTAACAGTACTCTTTTGTCTTATTTTTGTGTCTGTCCTTTGAAAATTGATTTTGTGCTTTTTCCCCCATGTTTTGTCCTTCAAATCACTTCAAATGATAAATCAGATGCCACGTCCCAACAGTTACTCTTGAGTAGTACTTTTCCCAAATACTTTTTAACTCTCACTGTAATTTCTTGGACCACTGCTTCATACTTATTTTGAAGTAACAGTACACCACATTAACTTCTGTAAAATGTAAAATGACATTAAATAATACACATTGTTTTGTTGCAGTGTGTGTGTTAAGTCTGGTTAAATCTTTGACTCTTCACAGTTTGTAAATCCACTGGAGACATGACCCCAAAGGTGAGGTCGTCTGCTGCTAAATGACCTTTGAACTGTGACCTGTGACCCCCGAGTGGACCACCCTCACACATGCTCGGTACAGCTCTATACAGAAGAGCAGACAGACAGAAGTTAAGGTAGCAGGTCAAGAATCATGTGAGGAGCAAATATGGAGCAAAGGCCGGGAATAAACCAGAAAGAACCAGAACTAAACCAGAACTAAACTAGGTGTAAAAAAGGACAAAACCAATGCTAAACCTGGTCTCAAAAATTAGGATTAAACCAGGACTAAACTAGAACTAAACCAGAGCCGTATTGGTTGATCGGGTCTCTGCCTCCGGCTTTGCCCAGCTTATTGATGTTCTTGGGTTTAGATAAACTCCATCTGGGACTTTGAACTGGTCCAGAGCCTTCTCCAGGGTCTGCACAACTGTGTCGTGGTGGGACCTCATTTTGCATGACACTTTTTGCAGCAGCTTCTTGACCAGAGCGTGGATCACCAGGGTCTGTGAGGCCTGAGGAGCTGCAGGGGGCTCTGGAGCTGAGACTGGTTCTTCTGTCTGCAGCTTCTCACACTCTTCCTCTGCTATTAAGTCCTCTGCAGTGTGGTCCTCAGCTGAACCCAGCAGTGCAGTTCCACACTCTGCAGTTGGAAAGTGATTTTGGACCTCCATTATACGCTGTGTGTTCTCTGGGGTTTGGTCTTGTGTGTGGGACTCAGTTGGATTGAGGTCTCCCTCTGAGCCGCTGTCAAGCTGCTCTTGACTTTGTTTGGTTGAACAGAGTCGTCACTTTGTGGTTTTGGTCCAGTTTCTTCTGACGTTATATTTTGCTCCTCCACAGATGGGCCATCTATCTCTGGAACTCTTCGGTCAGACATCTGCAAGACCTCAAATTGAGCTTCAGTGGATTCTTGAGTTAAATCAAGATCTTCTGGTGTCCCGTTAATTTCTACATGTTCTTCTTTGCTGCAGTCTTCTGATTTTGGTATCTTCATTGGACTCTTGGACTCCTCTTGTTCTGGACCTTCTGGTTTTGGTGTCTCCCTTGGACTCTGAGAAACTTCCAGGTTTTGAATACCCTCTGGAGGTCTGAGGTGCTCTAAGTTCTGGTCCTCCTCTGGACTCTCCACTGGACTCTCCACATCGAGTGGAGTCTCTAGTTTCTCTGACTCCTCAGTGTTTACACTTTCAGATGAGAGGAAAAGACATCCTTCAGAAATACACAAACTGTTCTGGAATAAATGCCTCAATGATTTTGAGTCCTTCCATTACAGTTTGAGCTGAAGTGTCTTCGTCAGGTCCATGAGAGCTGAGGCTCTCCTCTGATGTCTGCTCTGAAACATCATCACTGCCTACAGCTGTGTTCTGTGGACTGTGGCCCTCCTCTTGGTTTTCTTGGTCTGGAGTTTGCTGTGTCTCTGAACCCTCTGTCCTCACTGGAGCTGTTTCAGGGGACTGTCCCTCTGAATGCTCCTGTGACGTGGATTCCTCTGGTTTCTCCTGAAGCTGGTCCTTCTCTGGGACTGTAAATCCCATCGTGAGAAGCAGTGCAGTGGACGCTTTCCTCTTGGCCTCCTTCTTTGACCGTCCGGAGCCAGAGGCAGTGAACTGGTCCAGGGTCACCTCCATAGTGAACACCCAGCTACTGCTCCCCAGCTCCCCGCTCACCAGGCGGTACTTCTTCTGTCTGCAGATCATCTGTAGGTCAGACAGGTGCGCGCTGGGATTCTTCTCCGGATGGAAGTCTGTAGGAATGTGAGCAGGTGGAGTTCTGCTCTGTTGGACTGAACCTGTATGGTTTGCAGTCTCCAGAATGTTCTCTGGTTCAGGGGCAGGTCCTGCTGTGGTCTGAGGAGCAGGTGGGACCAGCTCCTCCTCTGGAACTGTGTATTCCATCATATGGAGCAGAGCTGCAGTCGCTCTTCTCATGGCCTCCTTCTTGGAGCCCCCTTTGCACACTGCAGTGTAATGGTCCAGGGACACCTCCATGGAGAAGGCCCACTGGGCACTGGTCACTGTGCCCTCCAGCGGGTGGCACTGGGCAGGTGGGAGTTTCGGACCATGAGCAGCTCAGACAGGCGAGCTTCAGTTTCACATCCCTCAGTTTTAGAGCTAACCTTAAACTTGTCTCTTTCATCTTATTCTTAAAGGGTTTGTTGTGGAGACAGAGATAACCACTCTGCCACAGTAACAGAGGGAGAACATGCACGCTCCACTCGGAGATCAGCAGTCTAACCCGCAACCTTGTCACTAAGAGGAGACAGGACAACCACTCTGCCACTCACTCTTGTTCCCAGGTGGATTATAAACTAAAGTATTTGAAAAGCTGCTTGGGTAAACAAAGGATTTTCATTGTGAAATCTCAGGATTTGTGGTGTTTTCTGAGCTGACATCTCTAACAGTGTAACATTCATAAAAAAAACACTGTGGACTAAAACAGTTATTAACCCATGGACAATAATTAGAATCTATGAAAGTTAATACATTCTCAATATAAACCAAATCAAAGCATCTGTATTTTTCAGCTGCAGATTCCACCACAAAATTCTTACTAATCCTCCAGTCCTCCATGACCCAGACACATGGCACAGACTGGCTCATCTCCCTCACTCTGTCCCAGGGCAGCTGTGGCTCCAGAAGTATCGTCAAATCAAAAGAAAACACACCAGTGTCTCTACAGAGGTGCAGCTGCAAAGATCAGCAACTTCAAAAATGAAAAACTACATAGCACACTGAGACGGCGCATGTCTAAAACTTTAACTGTGAGATTTCGGCTCACCGTTAAAGTCTTCATCGGCTAAAAGTCTTCATCAGATCATACAGAAGGATCTTACCACCTCTGAATAATTGACTTTAATAATGCTTACATTTGTAAAGTAACTAATTCTGTTGGTTTAATTTGACAATTTATGGGTTTCAGCCAAATTTTGATCTTTAGTGATTGGAGGAGTTTTCTGATGGAGCATTCTGATTTATTCCTCAGTGTTTATGACGACACTCACATGAATCAAATAAAAAAACTTTATTTTTGCTAAATGTTATTGGCTTGAACAGAAGAAGGTCACTTTGCATGATCCTTTTTATGTAAATAAACACTAATAATAGAATTAACTAAGCAATAGAGATAATTCCCTTTTGTGCGTTCTGTTGTGTGTCTAAAAGTCACATAGTTGTCTGCGGCATGTGGACTGTGAGCTATGCTAATGGTACCAGTGGAGTTAGCGTGGATTAGCATAGTTATGATGGAGGGGCAATTGTTCTGGACAGGGGCAGTTATGTGACGGGGGGAGGGGGGTTCTAATATTACACAAGCACGACTACAAAGCACTGCCCAAGAAAGTACACGATATTTTGTCAGGGTAAAAGCTCTGGGGAAACTACTACTCGAGTAAGAGTAACTTAAAGAGTAACTGTCGGGATGTAACATCTGAGTTACAATTTGAAGGTAAAGGTGCACTGAGTAACTTTTCTAGTGTCTCCATGGAAATGTTATTGCTTTGTCTACAATGTTCCACAGCTTATCTATTGTGAGGGAGACAAGCAGGTTACAGCGCTATGCTACAAGTCAGATCTGTGGAAAGTCGCCCCTATTCACAGAAGGATTTAATGTGTTTTTGAGCAACAGAAATACCTGTGATCAATAAATGCTAGATAGAAATGTTTAATGCCATACCATGGAACATTCCAGGCAAAGCAAAAACATCTCCATGGAGACAAGCATTTGACAGACCCTCTATCAAAAAAGTTACACAGTGCACCTTTAAAACAATGAAAATCAGGTATATAGACTCTAAGGTTTAGTCATTATAAAGTGTAACCAACTACTCGGAGAAGTCGAATATTATTCAAAAGTTACTTGAGTAAATGCGTAAAATGCGCTGTAGAAAGTTGAAATATGACTCATTATAAACACAAATGAAGTACTTAAAGGTGCATTGTGTAACTTTTCTGGTGGAGGGTCCGTCAAATGCCTTTCTCCATGGAGATGTTATTGCTTTGTCTGGAATGTTCCACAGTATGGCATTAAACCTTTCTATCTTCATGGAGACCAAACCAGATCAAGTTACAGGTCAGATCTGTGGAGAGTCGACCCCGCTCACAGTCAGAATGCCTGTTTTTCTACATATTTTTAAGCTATAAATGTAAAAAAAATAAATGTAAAGTAGAGCTGTTTAATGTCATACTGTGGAACATTTCAGGCAGAGCAATGACATCTCCATAGAAACAAGCAGGTGACGGACCCCCCAACCAAAAAGTTACATAGCGTTGCTTTCAGTTATGTGTTTGTTGAATATTTTTTAACAATATTGCACATTTAGTTTTTTTTTAAAAATAATTCTACTTTTCTATATTCATATCTGCAATATACCACATTTGAAAATGTGTTATCGTGACAGGCCTAAACCCAGCTCTGGAGGGGTGAGGGGGTGTGAGGGGTGAGAGGGGGGTGAGAGGGGTGAGAGGGGTGAGAGGCGGGGTGAGACGGGGGTGGAGGGGTGATGGGTGGAGGAGGAGGGTGGAGGAGGGGAGGAGGACGGAGGCATAAATCCTGTGGGAATGCACCGGCTGCTGCAGTAATGGTCTGCGTCTATAAATAAAGAGTCTCAATGACAGTGTGAGGAGAGAGGGCAAACACAGGGAGCTTTGAAGAGACTCCCCTCCTCCTTCCCTTTTTACTCTGTTTGATTGTACTCTTGAGCAAGACACTTCACCCAACGTGCCTCCAGTTTCCACACTGGTGTTTGAAGCCACAGTATGTAACTTTTCAGATGAGAGATTGACTAAAATAAAAGCATGTTTGTTTCTTTTTTCATTTTGGTTTATTCTTTGCAATGCAGAAACACATGTGTCCTTACTGTGAGCGGGCTTGCTCCTCCACAGACCTAACTTGGCTTCCTCCAGCTTGTCTCCATGGAAATGTTGTGCCATTTGCTGTAATATTCCACAGTATGGCATAAAACTTCTTGATGGAGAATATTCTGAAGTATGTTTGACTTTTTATTTCCAGGGAATCATGCAGGTGATGTGAAACCACCAGAAAGTTACATTCTGGCAAGGTTTGTGAAGTGTCTTGCCCGAGGATACAATGGCAACATGGGGTTCAACTGCTAATTTTTGAGTTCTTGGTGCGGAGTTCATGGCTGGTGCTCTAGTGAGCTTTAAGCCATGTTATAATGTTGTTACCCCCTCAAAAACATACCTGGAGTTGTGTTTTGTTTCAGAAGAACTCTAAATATGAAACATGTGTGAATGAAACAAAACACATCTCCGGGTATGTTTGTGATGAGGAAACAATATTATAACTTGGATCAGAAATCAGCGTAATATGGGCCTTTTAAACTCACTGTACATGTTTTAGGTTATGGAGAAACTGAAGCACCTGAGGGGAACCTGCAGGGGTCAAACCGGGACCCTCCAGCTGTGAGGTGAGACACTTCTGAACCTCATGTTTAAATCAGTGATCAGAAATGTTGTGTTCTTCTGTGTGAGACTCTGTTGGACATAAGGGCTGGTGCAGGACGATGGACATGTGGAGACACGTGTCCCTCTGGCCTTTGTCATTAACACTGTCCCATTAGACCCTCCAGCTCTGTCCTCCTCCTCTCTCTCCCTCTATTTCTCTCTCGAGCCTTCTCTCTTTCTCCTCTCTCTCTCCTCCTCTCTCCTGCCTCTTTCCTTTTCTCTCTCTCTCCTTCTCTCTATCGCTTTCTTTCTCTCTCCTCTTCCTCTTCCTCTTGTGCTTTATGCAAACTTAAAACCAAGACTAAAACTAGACCTTGACTAAACCAGGATTAAACCAGGAATAAACCAGGAATAAACCAGGACTGAACCAGGACTAAACCAGGAGCATTGTCTCACGTTCTGGACTTCCCTCTGTCTGAGTTCAAAGTCTTGGTTTGTAAATAGCTTCATTCATCCTCTCCCTCAGAGCTGCTCCAGGAGGAACGCTGCGGAATTCCCCGGAAAACTCTCCCGTTTTCCCGGCATCCTCTGTTCCAGCCCCGGCACAATAGAACCAGGAGCCGTATGAGTCAGGAAATATCCAGAAGAGAGGCCCTGCTGCACAACAATCACACAGGAAACTCAAGTTTACTCATTACGTTTGCATACTACTCTATTGATAACAGCATTTCTCCATTTCTAAACATAGAACTCTGAATGCTATTGTTGTTAACCTTATTGAAACTGCCATTTTGTTTTTTACAGGGTAGCAGGGATGCGCAGTTTCAGATTGGATTGCTAGTGACTGATAACGTCTTTCCTGATTGGGCTAGTCTAAATCTTTACCCTAACCTTAAATGTTTCCAGGCTGCTGAAAGAGGAGCTGTTTTACTTCTATGGGGTATTAACTGCTAACACATAACATATTTAGATCACACCTCCCTTTGCTCCTCACACTAAGTCACTCCCCCTTCAGAGCACGATCACAACACATCAGCGTGCATCTCGCTAATGAAACTACTGCACATCGCATCAGGTTTGTCGAGTTGTTGAGTACAGTTTTGTATCATGTTTTTGTGTATTTATGGAGAATTGTCATGTGGGAGCATGGGTGATGTAGGCTTGTGGGCGGAGCCTCGTACAGAATCTTACAGCTAACCATAAAGAGGGTTTGAATAGGGCTTGGGAGAGATCACAAGATTACTCAAACATGCATGGATGACATCGAAAACCTCTTCAGGCATGTTTTTGATGAGGGAACAACATTATAACATGGGAGAAAGACCTACAGCAATGTAGAAAGAGGAGAGTCCTGCTATCCTGTTATGTACATTTGCTGCATTTGACCCATTTTTCAGAGTCTCTGGGTCAAACCTGTCAGGAGCAGTGGGACCCATCTCTAGATCTTGAGCTAGTCTTGGTCAGGATTACCTTAGCTGGAGGATTTGACCTGTTCTACATGTTTTGGGTTGATGGGGAGAACATGCAAACAGAAAATGCCACTCAGGTACTGTCAGCCTCCTCGTCTTCTTATCCATGCGCCCTCTGCTGGTAACTGTGGCATTTTATGTGGCTAAATTAACACCGACAGACTTTTCCGGGTTTTCTAGATGTAAAGTAATGGCCCTTTTCACACAGGAGTTTCCCATTGACTCAGTGGCTCTGGTGCATTGAGTTTCAAACACGTCAGTCTGAAGAAGAGAGGGAGAAAGAGGGAGAGAAGAGGGGAGAGAGAGGGAGAAAGAGGGAGAGAAGAGGGGAGAGAGAGGGAGAGAGAGGGAAAGAGAGGGAGAGAGAGGGAAAGAGAGGGGGAGAGAGGGGGAGAGAGGGAGGGGACTGGGGAGAGGGAAGAGACAGAGAGAGAGGAAGAAAGGGAGGAACAGGGGAGAGAGGAGTAGAAGCCGGGAGAGAGGGGGAGGAGAGGAGGAGAGGAGAGAGAGAGAGGGAGAGGAAGAAAGAGACAAAGGGGGAGTGAGAGGAGGAGGCGAAGAGAAAGAGGAAGACAGGGAGGAAGGGGAGAAAGAGGGGGAGGAGAGAGAGGAGAGAGAGAGAAAGAGGAAGGAAGGGGGAGAGAGGGAGAGGAGAGAGGAATTGAAAGAGGGCAGAGAGAGGAGAATAGGAGAGAGAGAAGGAATAAACAGAGTGAGGAAGAAAGGGAGGAAGAGGAAGAAGAGATGAGGAGAGAAAGGAGAGGGACAAAAGAAACTGGAGAGAGTGATAGGAATGAGAGATAGAAAGATGAAGGAGCGATAGAGGCTGAGGAGGTGTGAAGTCTTTAGTGAAGTGTCTCTTGTGTAAACTCTGTGCTCTCAGGGCGTCTCAGGTCACAGGAGTTCAGAGGTCAGAGGTCACAGAGGCTCCTGTCCCTCTGAAGGTCACGCCTCATTTCACCTGAAAAAGCTGCTCCTAATGGACCCTAGTCTGCTCCTCTGGCCACTTCTGAGCCGTGTATCACTTACACAGGAGCTGAGGTCTGCTCCTGTCTGCTCCTGTCTGCACCTGTCTGCACCTGTCTGTGACCTGACTCATCCTTCAGTGTCTATGGGTTAAACCTGTCAGGAGCAGTGGACCAGATCTAAGCAGGTCCTGGTCAAGTTGGGGCACTTCACAGTGGAGTTTCCATGTTCTCCCTGTATCTGTCCTGACCAAGACCAGCTCAAGATCTGCTCCTGTCAGGTTGACCCAGAGACACTGACGGACGGGTCAAATGCAGGTGTAACCCAGAGACACTTAAGGTTTCCCTCCCAGGGGATTAATAATAAAGTGATCTTAACTTTAGGATTATATAGACAGTACGGCTGCACCCAGGGATATAGAAGGATGGGAGGGCATCTGACACACAGGGATATAGGAGGTTATGATGTCATCTGTACAGTATTCTTACAGTACTTTTACATTGTTCAGTATTTCCTATGCAGTTAAAGCAGGTCCATTGTGTCACTTCCTCTTTGAGACGGGGGGCTGTCGATAAAAACAATAGTTACAGATTTAAGCGGAAATTTCAGTCATCCATAAGTTTAGTGTAGATGGCAGGGGCTTATATAACTGTAATCTGTGGGAGCTTCAGTGATTTTGAAAGAAATCTGCAAACTTCTTAGACTTAGACTTAGACAAACTTTATTGATCCACAAGGGAAATGATTTGGACACAGTCGCTTAAACATCACAATATAATATAATAACAGAGAGTAACAAAAATAGATGGTGTAGCAAAAAGAGCAAGAGACACGTGTCAAATGAGACATAATTATAAAAATAAAAATATATGTATATGTACAAATGTTGAACCTTCTCATTATTTGTTTGGGATTAGCTCCATAAATTAATTAATCTTCAACAACAATCACGTCTTTAAAACTGAATAATGGCACCACTTTATGAAGCTGTCGTGAACACATAATTTCACTTTATTTATTCTGACAGAAAAGACGTGAACTTTGTGCCAGTTTTGTGTCATTTTTCTGTGGATAAATCCAGTAATTACAGAAATATGAACCATAAACCAGGTCAACAAATCTGCGTCTCCAGCTCTGGTTAAACTATAGATACTTTGCAGCTGATGTCATCAACATTCTGTGGGGGTGTGATGCTAACTGTAGGCTCTGCTCTGTCTGAAGCTCTGTTACTCAAGACTTTAATCTGACGAGAAAGAACTGACTTTGCTGGAACTACAACAGATGAGATCTTAAACACGTCTCTCACTCATCAAATTACGAAAATTGATTATGATTACGAACAAATTCCGATTACTGAAAATCAAACTCCTAAACAGGTCCATGAACGCTTGGACTGATCACAGGCTCTTGAAAATGTGCCGTTTAAATCCATTTGATAGTTTTTCTTGAGTTTTCAGACAATTTAAACACTTTTTTGGTTATGGCAAATATGTGCATTGTGTCACCATGGTAACTGCTGAACATTCATTAGAAACACATCAGCAATGAAATATATGTGTGTGTATATATATAAGTACACGTATATATATGTGTATGTATTTATGTAGATAGACATATATGTATGTGTATATTATATGTAGAAATCTATATATATATATGATAGGATATACAGATTTATGTATGTAGGGTATGATACGTGAGATATATATATATATATATATATATATATATATATATATATATATATATATATATATATATATATATATATATATAAGATTCTGTCTTTCCCTCGTATTTATTTATGTACTATCTGTATTAATTTATTATTATTATTACTATTAATACTATTTATTTACTTATTTATTTTGTTTTATTATTTATTATTATTATTATTATTATTATTATTATTATTATTATTCATTTATTTTTCTTTTCTCTGGAGACAATAAGGGAGGGTAATGAAAGGGGAAACGGTCACATTACATTACTACTAACTGTTTTTCTTTTTCAGTGATATTTGCTTTATGTGCACAAAAAAGTAATAAAAGAAAAAAACAAACAAAAAACAAACAAACAATGAAATACCAGGATGAGCAGGTTTAGACAGAGGGACGGAGGAGGAAAAGTTTAATTCTTTCTGAATGAACTATTTCCTCTGCTTCCTCCTCCACAAAAATGCTCCGTCAAGATCACACATGCTCCACCTCACCTGGAGTCTAACCCACAACCTCCTCAACAAAGGGAGGAGATAACCACTCTGCCACGGTAGGTTTTGCTGGTGGCCTGCGTCTCTGTATCTCTGTATCTGTGATTTAAATCTGACTCGTAGTAAAAACAATTGTCAACTCTGCATTTCAAAACCAAAACCTGCATGTGTTTAATATTTTTGGAAAATAAAAGCGAAAGATCTTTAAAGGTGTATTGTGTAACATTTTTGGTAATGACCCTCTTGTCACCACAGGGTTCTGTATTATACTTATTAAAGAGGATGTATTATACAAAATCTTAAAACTTTTTGTCTGTGTTTGCTAATGTGTGTTTTGTGTCACCATGGTAACTCTTAAGCATTTCACCATTAGAGATACATGTAGAACACCCCCAGCATGATGTCACTGCAAAATATCAATCTGGTGTCATTATAAGGGCAGAGTCTTCTGGTCTCTGCTGCCAGGGTAACCACAGATCTGACTTGTAACTTAGAGATGAGAGTGTAATACCTGCGGAACAGTTCAGGTAAATCTTACAAGATTTCTGCCAGCATGCTGTCGTTATGGTAACAGGGAATGCACCACCACTTCACTAAATAATATATGTATATATTTTACCCACAATATACATAGAATAGATAAAGAATCTTCGTAGCAGAGCCGGGTCAATTAGCCAAAAACGGTACTCAAGAAAGAGTACTGTTACTTCAAACAAGTATTACTCAAGGAGAAGTACAAAGTAGTGGTCCAAGAAATAACTCAAGAGTAAAAAGGTATTTGGGAAAAGTACTACTCAAGTAAGAATAACTTAAAAAGGAACTGTCAGGATGTAATATCAGATTTATCATTTATAATGTAATTTAAAGGACAAAACAGATCTGAAGGAGCTGTAAGAAACACAAATGTTCAAATCATTTCATTTTGTCACAGAAATAATAAACACTTATCACTTTAGACTCAGTCACAGTGGAAGAGGAAGTACAACTTTTACTTAAGTAAGAAGAGTACTGTTACACTGTACTATATATTACTGAAGTAAGAGTACTGTTACACTGTACTATATATTACTGAAGTAAGAGTACTGTTACACTATACTATATATTACTGAAGTACTGTTACGTCAATCAAATTATGGCTCAAGTTGAAGTAAAAGAATGTTGCAAGAATGTGAACAGTTACTTAAAAGTGCACTATGTAACTTTTTGGTTGGAGGTCAGTCACCTGCTTGTTTCTATGGAGATGTCATTGCTCTGCCTGGAATGTTCCACAGTGTGACATTAAACTTTACATGTATTCAATTACAGATGGTTTTAGAGCTCAAAAATACCTAGAAAAACAGACATTCTGACTGTGAGCGGGATCATCTCTCCACAGATCTGACCTGTAACTTGGTCTGGTTTGGTCTCCATGAAGATAGAAAGGTTTAATGCCATACTCTGAAACATTCCAGACAAAGCAATAACATCTCCATGAAGAAAAGCATTTGACGGAGCCTTCACCAGAAAAGTTACACAATGCTCCTTTAAGTAAGTACCACACACGTCTGATTTAGGCCTAAAATTATAACGTTAAAAAAAGTTATGCCTGAAAATGATCTCTGAACCCTGGAATGTTCAAATGCCCCAAATCCCATTACGGTGGATGAAGTCAGAGTCCCACTGTACCTGGACTATAGCGGGAGTGGAGCGATGACATCATGAGCTCACCTCCTTGTAAACGTCCCCGTGCGAGTTAAACACTGTGATCAGAGCACCGCTTTAAGTCTCTGTTCAGTGAAGAGCTTTAGGTTCACACAAAAGAGACACAGAGACGCTCAGAGTCTCTGTGTCTGCTCCTGTCCACTCACCTGTCATTAAGGACTTCACAGGGACTAAATGAGACGGGGGGAGGGGGGGGGTAGTCCTCAGTTACATTTGCTTAAAGGTGCATTGTGTAACTTTCCTGTAAAGGGTCCGTCACCTGCTTGTTTCTATATTATGACATTAAACAGCTCTACTTTACATTTATTCAATTACAGGTGGATTTAGAGCGAAAAATTATCAAGACATTCTGACTTTTTTTGACTGTGAGCGAGGTCGCCTCTCCACAGATCTGACCTGTGACTTGGTCTGGTTTAAAGAAATTGAGTATCTAGCCTCATACTTTTACTCCTACTTGAGTAATATTTTATTGAAGTAACAGTACTCTTCCTTGAGTAAAAGTTGTCTTAAATGTCAAAAGCTTCATGTGACAATATAAAATCCTTTGGAAAGAACAGATTTTGTGATTTATTTCATGTTTTGTCCTTCAAATTACATTAAATTCAAATTATAAATCAACCTTACCTTCTGACTGTTACTCTTAAAGTTATTCTTACTTGAGTAGTTTTCCCAAATACTTTTTTACTTTTACTTGGTATAATAAAGAGCCAGGACTAAAACTGGACTATACCAGGACTGAACCAGGACTAAACGTGGACTATAGTATTAAACCAGGATTACAGCATAACAGGTATAAGGACTAGACTAAACTAGGACTTAACCAGAACTAACCCAGAACTGAACGAGAGCTGCAGGTCAAACCCAGGACTAAACCAAGACTAAACCAGGTCTGAACCAGGATTAAATCAGGACTAAACCAGAACAAAACCAGGACTAAAACCAGGACTAAACCAGGAAGTTAAAGGTGCACTATATAACTGTTCTAGTGGGGGTCCCTTACATGATTGTCTATGAAAATGTTATGAGTAAAAGTATGTGAAAAGTACTTTGAGAAGTACCTTTGTATTAGAAGTCCCCCCTCTGGTCTAATGCAGAGCGTGAGAGAGGAGGGAGGTGAAGACGGGTGAGGGGGGGTTAATGAGGGCTTATGGGAGAGGGAGGGGCTCTTTACAACCTGTCCTGCCCTCCGCCCGTCATCACACTGCACCAGGACCAGGACTAGACCAGGACCAGACCAGGACCAGACCGGGACTACAGACGGTCTGAGGTTCAAACAGGGCGGGGTGTGGGAACAGAAGATGACAGGGGCAAAAGCTTTTAACCAACATTAGACCTAACCCGAAGCCGTGACCAGATGCCCCGCCCCCTCCTGTCTCCCTGTGTGTCAGATGCCCTTCCATCCTGCTTTATCCCTGTAGTGTGTTAAACCAAAAGAGAATGATCAGTGTACCTTTTAGTCCCATCTCTAATTAAGGTGCACAGATCAGGCGGACGGTAGCTGCGGTTCTCAAAGTCCAAAACAGGAAGCAGGTGCAAAGGTGGGGGGCTCAAGATAAAAGTTTTCAAATGTAGTTTTCAGATGTAGGATTAAAACTACACCTGCTGTTTAAGATCACTCTATGAAGCTAACACTCTGAAGTCAGCCTCCATCTGCTTTCATGTGTCTCCTGTAAACCCACCTCTGAGGTTTAACCCAGAGACACTGAAGGATGGGTCAAATGCAGAGGACACGTTTCCTACTGATTTGTTTTTCCGAGTACTGCCAGATCTAAACCAGGTCTAAACCAGGTCTAAACCAGGTCTAAACCAGGTCTATAACAGGAGTCAACAGTTACAGGACTAATCTAGATCTGAACCAAGTCTAAAACAGGTTTAAATCATGTCTTAACCAGGTCTAAACCAGCATTATTCCAGGTCCAACCTAGGGCTAAACTAGGTCTAAACTAGGACTGAACCAGGTTTAAACCAGATCTAAACCAGGTCTGTAACAGGATTATTCCAGGTCTAATCTAGGGCTAAACCAAATCCTGTTATAGGCTTGGTTTAGACCTGGTGTAGACCTGGTTTAAACCAGGCATGTAACAGGATTATTCCAGGTCTAATCTAAAGATAAACCAAATCTAAAACAGATCTAAACCAGATTTTAACCAGGTCTATAACAGGTCTATAACAGGACTATTCCAGGTCTAATCTAGGGCTAAACCAGGTCTAAACCAGGACTGAAACAAGTTTAAACCAAGTCTAAACCAGGTCTAAACCAGGTCTAAACCAGGTCTAAACCAGGTCTAAACCAAGCCTATAACAGGATTATTCTAAGTCTAATCTAGAACTAAACCAGGTCTAAAAGTGGACTACATCCTTCCACTGTAGTTCTAAACAGAAATAATCCAGAGGTCGTCAGAAAAGTGGACAAAATGAATTGTAAATGAGACAAACAAATAAAGTGAAGAGCTTCAAGTCCCACCTGAAGGAGCTAGACCACACTTTGAGAAACCCTGCTATACTCATGGATTTGAGCAGTGTGCAGAGGAACACATATGAGCCTTGACACAGTAGCAAGATTTTTTATTTTATTTTTTGTACTTTTTAATAAATTGTGTAATTTGATAATGTTTTAATGTTTTTTTTTTTTTGTTTTTTTTTAGGTTGAAAAGCACTGATGTAGATAGACAAATACATATTAACCCAGTCTGCAGTCTGTTGCTCACATTCAAACACCACAAACATAAAAAAGAACCAGAATTGAAGGTCTGTATTACACAAATTTGACTCTTGTGAGCTTCATGCCATGTTCTAATACGTGAAAGAAACAAAACACCACCCCAGGTCTGTGTGTGATGAGGAAACATTAGAACATAGACCAGAAAATAATGTAATATGAGACCTAAGAGACATTAAGAATATAAAAGAGTAAAAAGTAGCAGACAATCCAAAATAATCTAATATCGCCAATCCATTCAGACCACTCTGCAGCAGTAAAACCACCAACCTCCTCAGCCTCTCCATTTCAGTGTGTCTTCAGCATTATCACTGCTCCTTTCTCCTGTTGTGCTTTAACATAGAGCTGCAAAAGCTAAAGTTTACCTACAACTATTCCATAAACTGTTCATCTAAACTATCTTGTCTCTTCTCTGGTTGAATTACTGTTAAAAGACTGAGTTCTTTCTCTGTTTAAACATGTCAGATCTGCATACAGACTGTGAGGAGTGAATGGGAGACAATTAATCTATGTTTTTTTTTTTTTTTTTCAGAAATACACTAAAACCCTCCTTCCATTCATATGAGTCATCTGAAGAGGGCGGGTCCGGAAGGGCATCTGGGGGAAAGGCCTCAGGAGGGAAGAGAGAAAGAAAAGTGTAAAGGTAAAGTCTGTTGCATTGACCAGCCTATGTGACACAGCAGCCAATAGCAACAGGCCAGGTGAGGGCTTAAAGCTGCACTATGTCACTTTTCTATAGTGTAGGGACAGCGTCTGCTCGTCTCCATGGAGATGTTATTGCAGTTACAGGTCGAATCTGTTGAGAGGCGAGCCCACTTATGGAAAGAATGCATGTTTTTCAAGCAATAAAAACACATGTAATTGAATACATGCAAGATGGAAGATGGATAGGTTTAATGCCATACTGTGGAACATTTCAGACAAAACAAAACCACAAACAAGAATATGACGGACCCAGACTGATATCTCGAGTATAATCACGAGTTTAGTGCTTCTCTCACTTATTCTGCAGAAATTCTCCATGTTTTTCAGTCTATTGGGATATTTTTGTCTTTTCTTTCTTCCTCATAAGCAGCCATACTTGTTTTGATTTGGATGGACCATGCATGTCCCTGATTGGCTAATCCACCTGTCAGTCACACCCATCTGAACTCTGGGAGATGACCAGACTCACAACTTCCTGTACTGTTACTGTACTGGAGAAGTGTGTGTTCTGGATCCCAGGTAAGGCAGACGCTCCACCAGAAAAGTGACATGGACCTGTTCTGGAAAATTGACTTTTAACATGTTATCGTTGTTTCTGCTCACTATTTACTCACCTCAAATTGTATCTGGAGTAATTTATGCATGTTTGAGTAATCTTTAATCACTTATTTTCCAGATGCGGTGAGCAGGTTGCTGATCAACCCTGTCGTCACACTTCCACTGCTCTGTACTTACTTCATTCTCCAATTTTATTTTCTTAATCTGTGACACATGTAGGATTCTGCAGTGACAGTGTAGTAATTTTGGTACAAATAAAAAAAATGTAAAAAATCTGCAACTCACTAGTGATCTGGAGCTACCCATAGGAAAGACCGACAGCTGCACTGCTCGTCGGTGGCGCTTTCTGTTGATACGTGTTAAAGACCACAGCAAAAATGAAGGAATAAACTTTAGAACATGACCTATTCTGTTAAAGAGGGAGTGTTATGCTAAATGTACTTTTTTGAGCTTTCTCCCATGTTATAACTTTGTTCCTTCATCAAAAACATGCCTCAAGAGATTTTCGATGTCATCCCATGCATGTTTGAGTAATCTAGAGATCTCTGCTGGGCCCTATTCAAACCCTTCTTACGTTTAGCTGTAAGATTCTGTACAAATCTCCGCCCACAAGTCTACATCACCCACGCTCCCACACGGCAATTCTTCATAAATATACAAAAACACGATACAAAACTGTGCACAACAACTTCACAAACCTGATCTGATGTGCAGTAGTTTCATTAGTGGGATGTACGCTGATTGTGTTGTGAGAGCGCTCTGAAGGGGGAGTGACTTAGCAATACAAAACAGAAATTTATAAAACATGTTACATTGTTTTCTGAGAATTGAACATTTTCAGAACAATCAAAGACATGGTGATCTAAATATGTGCTGTGTTCCAGGAAATAGAAGTCAAATCCCCCTGTGCAGATCCTGTGAACTCTCCTCTGCAGTCTGTGCTGGTCATGCGTGTGGGTGTGATTCTGCTGTGATCCTGGTGTATTGCTCAAAGGCAGGTCCCGACTCGCCCCTTCTCTCTGTCATAATGTGTTTGCATTCTTCTGGACTGTAAGCGTTACCATGGAGCCGTGTACCTGCCCACCGCCCACAAGCCCACGAGACACGAGAGAGGAGGAGAGGGGAGAGAGGAGGAGAGGGGAGGAGAGGAGAGAGGGGGGAGAGAGGAGAGAGGAGGAGAGAGGGGGGAGAGAAGGAGGAGAGAGGGGAGGGAGAGAGAGGGAGGAAGCAGGAGGAGAGAGAGAAGAGAGGGAGAGAGAGGGAGCGAGGAGAGGAGGGAGAGAGTTGGCGAGAGGTAAGAGAGGGAGGGAGAAGGGGAGAGTGGAGAGCAGAGAAAAAGAGGGTAGAGGTAAGAGGGAGGGGGAGAGGAGAGTGGGAGAGTGAGGGAGGGGGAGAGACAGAGGAGGACAGACAGGGGGAGAGAGAGGAGAAAGAGGGGGAGAGAGGGGGAGAGAGGTGGGGTGAGAGATAGGGGGAGAAGAGGAGGAGAGAGAAGTTAGAGAGGGAGAGGGAGAGAGAGGCAAGAGAGTGAGGAGAGGGGGAGAGAGAGGAAAGGGGGAATAGAGATTAACAAAAAATCTAATCTTGGCTCAGTTATGGCTGCTGCTAGTTTTTATTGGCTCATATTAAACATAAAGGAGACTGCTAAAGTGTCTTGCTCAAGGACACAGCAGCAGAAAACATGTCATGTCATGTGGTAATACAGGAAGTGCTCCACTGTGTTTTTAAAACTCACCTTTCCTAAAATCAAACTTGGATGATTTCCATCCATCCATTTTCTTGCGCTTTATCCAGGGCGGGGTCGTGGGGGCAGCGGTCTGAGCAGGAAGACTCAGACTTCCCTCTCCACACACACTTCCTCCAGCTCCTCTGGGGGGACCTCAAGGTGTTCCCAGGTCAGCCGAGACACATAGTCCCTCCAGTGTGTCCTGGGTCTTTCTCGGGGCCTCCTCCCGGTGGGACATGCCCGGAACACCTCCCAAGGGAGGCGTCCAGGAGGCATCCAGAACAGATGCTCGAGCCGCCTCAGCTGACTCCACTCAACGTGGAGGAGCAGCAGCTCTACTCCGAGCTCCTCCCGTGTGACTGAGCTCCTCACCCTATCTCTAAGGAAGTGCCCTGCCACTCATTTCGGCCACGATCTTGTCCTTTCGGTCATTACCCAAAGCTCATGACCATAGGTGAGGGCAGGAACGTAGATTGATGGTAAATGGCGAGCTTTGCCTTTCGGCTCAGGTCCCTCTTCACCAACACAACGGTCCGATACAGCGACCACATCACTGCCGACGCAGCACTGATCCACCTGTCAATCTCACACTCCATCCTCCATCACTCGTGAACAAGACCCCGAGATACTTGAACTCCTCCATTTGAGGCAAGGACTCTTCACCCACCTGGAGATGGCAAGCCACCTTTTTCCGGTCAAGAACCACGGCCTCGGATTTGGAGCAGCCACTTCACACTCGTCTGCAAACCGCCCCAGTGCATGTTGCAAGTCCGGGTTTGATGGAGCCATTAGGACAACATCATCTGCAAACAGCAGAGATGAGATCCTGTGGTCCCCAAACCGGATCCCCTCTGGCCCCTGCCTGTGTCTAGAAATTCTGTCCATAAATACAATGAACAGAACCGGTGACAAAGGGCAGCGCTGGCGGAGTCCAACATGCACCGGGAACAGGTCTGACTTACTACCGACAATGTGAACACAGCTCCTGCTCCGGTCATACAGGAACCGGAGCAGGAGCTTGGATGATTTAAGACCTGGAATTGCCAGTCTCTACCAAACAAAGGTAAAATGTAGCTGTTAACTTCAAAACTACCACTTCATGACATCACAAGGTGGAACAGAGCATTTTGAGTTTTGGAGATGTAGACAGACTAATAATAAAGAGTTCCTCAAACATGTGTGAATGAAACAAAACACAACTCCAGGTCTGTTTTTGAGGAGGTAACAACATTAGAACATGACTTAAAGCTCACAAGAGTCCATTTTACATAATATAGGACCTTTAAACAGGTGCTTGGGTCTGCCACATGTTTACACTCACAGTACTTGGGTCCATAGTGTGTGTGGAGTGAAACAGGTGCTTGGGTCTCATGTTTTTGCTCTGGTTTGAGGAGCAGGTGCAGAGGCTGGACATATGTCTCCACATTCCTATGAACAGACTCCACACAGGAACACAGCTCTGCTCTGCTCTCCCACAGGTTTACTACACATGATTATAACATGTCATCCATACTCTGCAGCTGACGTCATCAACATTCCCTGGGGGTGTGATGCTAACTGTAAACACTGCTCTGTCTGAGGCTTTGTGAGACTGTCTGACCAGAGAGAGGTGATTTAGCTGGAACTACAGCAGGTGAAATGATTTGTGTTCTAAAAAGGTCTCTCACTCATAAAATTACAGTCATCTAGCATTAGCCCACAATTATTCAGCGTTAATGTGTGCATTTTGTCACCATGATAACTGCTGAACATTCCACTGTAGATATACTCCAAAAGTTACACAATGCAACTTTAAAAAGAAAAAAACTGGTTCAGTCATTACTTCATCTGTTGTTTTGTCACTGAGCAGGACACTCCAGCTTCTTTGCGTTCACTTTCAAAACAACTGCAATTGTATTTTTGAGCTTTCTTCCACATGATGAAGAGGTTTAGACGTCATCCATGCATGTTTGAGTAATCTAGCGATCTCTCCTGGGCCCTATTCAAACCTTCTTTACGGTTAGCGGTAAGATTCTTCCAATTCTCCATAAATATATAAAAACACGACACAAAACTGTACACAACAACTTCACAAACCTGACGCGATGTGCGGTAGCGTCATGTAATAGCGCTCTGAAGGGGGAGTGACTTAGCGCATGATCTAAATATGTTATGTTTTGGCAGTTAATACCCCATAGAAGTAAAATACCCCCTTTTGAATCAGATTTGAGATTAGATGTAACAATAAAACACACACTCTTTCCCGCAGGCACACACACACACACACACACACACACACACACGCACACACGCACACGCACACACACACACACACACACACACACACACACACACACACAGATACAGTAGATGCAGTGGGTCCATTTCGTGAGTGACAGATGTGCACAGATGTGGATTCCTCTGTTTCACTGTCCTCCTGTCAGAGTAAATTATGGGTAATACTGTGCCTGTGTCAGAGTGAATTATGGGTAATGCGGTCCGCTGTAGTTCGAGGAATGTAGTTTATTACATATACGTCCAGTCCCATTCACTGTATTTACTGCAGCCAGCACAAGCTCAGAGTTTATGGTGATTTGACAGAAATGTGCAGTTTAGGACGAGCTGTGGGAATTCTGCGGATCTTATAAAGGGCACTATGTAACTTTTCTGTCAGAGGGTCAGCCACCTGCTTGTCTCCATGGAGATGTTATTGCTTTGCCTGGAATTTTCTATAATATGACATCACGCTTCTTTATGCAGAAAAGCTGATGGCTCCAGCAGGTCGAATTACAGGTCAGATCTGTGGAGGAGGAACCACACACTCACAAGAAGGCATGTTTTTAAAGGTATTTTTGCAAGAAACTGTTATTAAAAATACTTAAATGCATATAAAATCCTTAAAAAAAAATAAAATAATAATATAGTGTGTATTTTAGTTATTCCATATATTTAGTCTTTGTCTCAGGAGCTCATTGCCTATAAAACAAATCTCCAGCTATAGGTGTCAGAAAAGGACTAAACTGGGATTAAACTAAGTCTAAACTAGGACTAAACAAGGACTGAACTAGGTCTAAACCAGGTCTAAACCAGGTCTAAACCAGGACTAAACCAGGTCTAAACCAGGTCTAAACCAGGACTAAACCAGGTCTAAACCAGGACTAAACCAGGTCTAAATCAGATCTGAACGAGGACTAAATCAGATCTAAACCAGGACTAAATCAGATCTAAACCAGGTCTAAATCAAATCTGAACCAGGACTGAACAGATCTAAACCAGGACTAAATCAGATCTAAAGCAGGACTAAACCAGATCTAAACTAAACCAGGACTAAACCAGGTCTAAACTAGGACTAAACAGGACTAAACCTGATCTAAACAAGGAACATGACACTAGACCAAAGGAGTCAAAAATAAACAAATGAGTAAACATGTTTTATTTTGTAGTTCAGATCTTTTATCAAAGAGTATCATAAAAATAAAGCAGCAGAGACTAAACACGGAGCTCCTCTGAGTCTGGAGCTCAGACAAACTCAACACAACAGAGAGTAAACAGGAAATACTCACATATGTACTTTCAAAGTGTGGTTTTAGGCTGTTGTTTACAGTAGTGATTAGTAGATCTGAATGTGCAAATATAAAGCAGCTGATAGTGTGAGTTTGATCTCTGTGATGAGACGAGCTGTTGTTGTTCGGGCTGCAGATAGGGGGCGTCAGAGCTGTTCACACCATTCAGACAGAGGAGCAGAAGAGGACACAGAACAGTAAAATCAACTACTACTACTACTACTACTACTACTACTACTACTACTACTACTACTACTACCGCTACTACTACTGCTGCTGCTGCTGCTGCTGCTACTATTACTACTACTTCTACTACTACTACCTTGTTCCTCAGTCATATGTAACTGGTGGAGGGTCTGTACCTGCTTGTTTCCATGGAGATGCCATTGCTTGGAATTTTTCACAGTATAGCATTAAACTTATTTCTCCATTAAGACAAGAAAGTAACGCCACCAGGCCAAGTTACAGGTCAGATCTATGGAAAAGCGAGCCAGCAAGATAATAAGTCTAATGCCATACTGCGTAACATTTCAGACAAATCAGTAACATCACCATGGAGACAAGCAAATGACGGACTCTCTACCAGAAAAAGTTACATATTACACCTTTAAAAGAATTCCTCCACGCGCGCAGGTAAGACTTCGGTGACAGTTTGTAACCCCGCCCTCTCGCTTCTCCTCGCTCTCTCATTGGCTCTCACCTCCCTCTCGCCCGTCCTCCCCACTCTCTGATTGGCCCTGGCCTCTGTCCGTCTCTCCCGGCGCTGTCTCTGCCTCTGTGTCCCGCTACTCGACCCCAGGAGCGCTCAGTGCGTACGGTGGAAGCGCGGAGAGTCGGACTAAACCGGGACTAAACCAGGACTACACCAGGACTACATCAGGACTACACGGACACGGGCTGCGCTCTGGAGCCGAAAACGAGCGCTCATTCCCGGGTAGATTGTGTTCACCATGCGCTGAGACTTTCCCGGAGTTTTCCCCCATGGTTTTAAAGGACGTGTTCTTGCTTAGGACCAGACATGTGGAATTATTTTGGCAGTAATTTTAAACTTGTGGGATTTTTTCTGCTCCTTTCGCTGTGCGCGCAGGTGAGTCCACGTTACGCACACGTATCCAAGAAAACCGCTTATTTAGTTCGTCTTGATCGGTTATGGCAAAGATTAGCAACGTTTAAGAGTCTATTTAGCAGTTTTAAAAAATGAACGAGTTTTATTATAAGTTATTTAACATTACTTGATATATTCACATTCGATTCTCATGAATTGGCTGCTCAAAAACTCAGTTCAACTCGCCACTTTGGCCAATTGAAAATCCTCCTAAACCTGTAACCTAAGCAATATTTTAGTTCAGTTCAAAGCGTGTCTAAAGTTATAGCCCAAATACAGATTTAATTACAAATTGCATATTAAGTCATTACAGCTACCGCAATTGTGGCTCGTTAAAAAAAATATTTTATATTTGGCTACTAACTTCTGAAAAAGACTAGCGCAAGTATCCAGAGTAAGATATTCCAAACTAAAATGCGCGTAAATAGTGGTTCAGTAGTTGTCCTGTAGTCTGGTCTGGTGAGTAAATGTTAAATGGATATTAAAATATTTCAGACTTAAAAAGAAAGGACCGTTCCCAGCTGTCCAAGGCAGAAGCAGAAGCAGAAGCTGAAGCAGAAACAGAAGCGTGTGTAACGGGTTCAGTGAAACACTTCAACTGTGCAACTAACACAACTTATTCAGTGAAGAGAGACTGAGATCAGGTTCAAACTGACAATTCTAAGACCTAAACCACGTCGAAAGAAAAATAATACTTAGACAGGTCTGAACCAGGTCTAAACCAGGTCTAAACTAACACCAAACCAGGTCTAAAGTAGGACTAGAGTAAACTAGACTAGGACTAGGGTTAAATCTGATCTAAAAGGGCCCATCTTGGTCTAAACCAAGACTGAACCAGGACTACACCAGAACTAAACCAGGCCTAAACTAAGGCTAAACCAGTTCTAAACCAGGGTTAGATTAACTAGAACATAACCATGTCTAAACAAGGTCTAAACCAGGACTAGACTAACTAGAGATAACCATGACAAAACCAGGTGTAAACTAGCACCAAACCAGGTTTAAAACAGGACTAAACCTAAACTAGATAGGATTAAATCCGGTTTAATAAGACTCAACTTGGTCTAGTAATACTAACAGAATGTTTGGTCATAGGATCAAAACAGTGGTCAGTTACTCTACATTAGTTTGTATGAATGGCTCTGGTGCTGCTCCCGTCTGCTCCTGCCTGCTCCTGCCTGCTCCTGTCTGCTCCTGTCTGCTCCTGCACACTGGGTTTTATAGTGCCACTTTAACCATATTTGCAAAGTAAACTATCATAATGACATGAATTTCTGTAACAAACTAGAGCTGCTTCATTTAACACTACAGGAGTCACAGATGTTTTAGTGTAAATTGCATTGATACTGATTAAATAATGTTAAATAAACTGTGTTGATAGTGATTAAATAATGTTAAATAAACTGTGTTGATAGTGATTAAATAATGTTATAGAAGTTTGTTTTAAACGTGCCCAGTGTTTTTGTCCGTCCTTAAAATGATTTAAATGTGAGAATCAGATTGGTGATGTTTTACTGTGTTCTGAGCCCTGGACTGTAGAGAGACTTAAGCTGCACTGTGTAACTTTTTGGTTGGGGGTCTGTCACTTCCTTGTATCTATGGAGATGCCATTGCTCTGCCTGGAATGTTCCACAGTATGACATTCAACAGCTCTACCTTACATTTATTCATTCACAGATGGTTTACAGCTCAAAAATACCTTGAAAAACAGACATTCTAACCGTGAGCGGGTTCGCCACTCCACAGATCTGACCTGTAACTTGACAAAACAATAACATACCCATGGAGAAAAGCATCTGACGGAGCCTCCACCAAAAAAGTTACACAATGCATCTTTGACAGTGGCTCTCAAACGTTTCATACCAAAAACCACCCAAGAAAATGTTTGACCACCAGCTCCATGAACCCAAACAAACCCAACCCGGATCAGGTCTAAACTTAGACTCAGACTGGTCTAAAATGGGATTAAACCTTTGGCTAGAGTAGGAAATAAGGACTGATAAAAAGAGTTAAGAAAAAGCCCTGACCTGAAGGATCACACAACACAACTCCAGGTGTGTTTGTGATGAGGAAACATTACAACACAAATCAGAAAACAGCGTAATATGAGCCCTTTAATAAAAATCATTAGTTACTATGACGACCTAAACATACAGAACTATAGACAGAAGCAATTTACATGACTAGTTTAGGACTTCTTCTCTGGAAACACTGGGAATATTTAGGATAGGGCTGGACAATTTGGGGGAAAAAATAGCAAATATTGCGTTTTGATTTGCAATATTTGTCTAAAAAAGTAGTTTCTGTTCATACATGTTGTAAACCACTCCTGGAGCATTCATATTTAAGAGAAAACTGAAATCTGAACTCATAAACTAATAAGAATCTCCTGTATTTCAGAACGTGTTTGCAGAGGTTTAAAAACTACAGATGCTTTTGTGTCTTTCCATATAAAGACACATAAAGACATTCCATTAGCTAAATACTTACAGATTTTGTGATTTCATAATTGTGCGACTCAAATAATTAAATGTAATTCTGATTTGATTGCCAAATATTGGGCAAATATTGTCTATAGAAACAGTTTTTTATGTATAGAGTATAGAGTCTGTTTCTTACTATTGAAATCAAGTTTGAAATGTTAGTGTCATGGTGATGCTAGTTTAAATATTATTGTTCATCATTTATATTTTCTTATGTAATGTACCTCACTTCAAATTGTGTTATCGTGACAGTACGCACAAAGTACACGCAAAGTACACACAAAGTACACACAGATACTTGAGTCCTCACAGTCCAGAGATGATCTGAGGGACTGTCATTCCACACACACCATTACTCTTTTAATGCTCTTCTGTATATTTCTCTCTCTCTTTTTCCTCCCCTCTCTCTCTCTCCTTCCCCCCCCTCTCCCCCTCTCTCTCTCTCTCTCTCTATCTATGTGTGTCCCTCATTCCCTCCCTTTCATTCTTGCTTTCTATCTATCTCCCTCTTCCCACCTTTTCCTCTCCCTTCCTTTCTATCAATTCCTCTCTCTCTCTTACTCTATCTTTCTCTCCCCTCTTTTTCCATCTCTCTCCCTCCCTCTCTCTCTGTGTTCTCTGATTCCCTCGCTTTCATTCTTGCTTTATATCTGTCTCCCTCTTCCCGCCTTTTTCTCTCCCTTCCTTTCTATCCATTCCTCTCTAGTTTACTCTCTCTTTCTCTCCCCCTTTTTCCCACTCTCTCTTTCCATTTTACTCTCTTTCTCTTCCCTCTTTTCCCTCTCTCTCTCCCTCTCTCTGTGTTCCCTCATTCCCTCCCTTTCATTCTTGCTTTCTATCTTTCTCCCTCTTCTCACCTTTTTCTCTCCCTTCCTTTCTATCCATCCCCCCTCTCTCTTTCTATTTTACTCTCTTCTCTTTTTCCCTCTCTCTGTCTCTCCCTCTTTCTCTGTGTTCCCTCACGTCCTCCTTCCCTTGCTTTCTATCTCTCTTTCTCTCCCCTTTTTCCCCCTCTCTCTCTCTCCCTGTGGCTGTAGTCCTTTACTTGATGGAGTCATAGTCGTCTGAATTGTGTTTTATTCAAACATTCATTTTATTTAGAGAACCGTTTCTATGGGACCTGAACAGAAAGGAGAAGTGAGAGAGTGAGCTGAAATTTAGGTATTTTTTGGTATTTCTCTGTAAAAAGTCAGATTAAACTTATGATTCACAAATTGAATCTGTCTTTATATAAATACACTGGTCCCTCGTACTTTTTCTCTGCGTAAATAGTAGTTTTTGCATAAACTCCCCCTGTAGGTGGAGTCTTGTTAGTGCAGTTTAGGTCAGTTTTGGGTTTTGAGAACTTTTGCCACGCCCCCTTTTTTGTCGACCAATCGGTGTCTTTAGTCCAACAAGAATTGATTTAGATGACGACAGGCCCAACTCTATCCCTCTCTCCTCTGTCTCTCTCTCTCATCTATCCCTTTCTCTCCTCTGTCCCTCTCTCTTCTATCCCTCCCTCTCATCTCTCCCTCTCTCTCCTCTATCCCTCCCTCTCCTCTGTCCCTCTCTCTCCTCTATCCCTCCCTCTCCTCTGTCCCTCTCTCTCCTCTATCCCCCTCTCTCCTCCGTCACTCTCTCTCATCTATCCCTCTCTCTCCTCTATCCCTCCCTCTCCTCTGTCCCTCTCTCTCCTCTATCCCCCTCTCTCCTCCGTCACTCTCTCTCATCTATCCCTCTCTCTCCTCTGTCCCTCTCTCTCCTCTGTTTCTCTCTCTCCTCTGTCTCTCTCTCTCCTCTACCCCTCTCTCTCCTCTGTCCCTCTCTCTCCTCTGTCTCTCTCTCTCCTCTGTCTCTCTCTCTCCTCTGTCCAGCTCTCTCCTCTGTCTCTCTCTCTCTCTCCTCTGTCTCTCTCTCCTCTGTCCAGCTCTCTCCTCTGTCTGTCTCTCTCTCTCTGGGACTGATGGACCAGGGACGGTTACATTTATAAACAGCTGTTACTGGTAGAGAGAGGGAGAGAGAGAGAGAGGGAGAGAGAGAGAGAAAAGGGAGGGAAGAACGGACAAAGAAAGACAGGAGAGGGGTAGAGAGAGAGAAAGAAAGAAAGGGAGAGAGAGATGGGAGGGAGTGAAAGAGGGAGAGATGAGAGACAGAGAGAGTAGAGACAGACAGAGAAAGAGAGATGTGAGAAAGGGGGGATAGAAAGAAAAAAATGTGATGACAGTGTGACAGTGGTTGAAGTTGTTTCACTGAACCACAAATCCAAATAATACAACAGTGAAACTGCAGAGCTGAAAGTGAAACCAGGATTCCATCTCGTTAAACCAATGAAGTCCCGCTTTAGTCCTGGTCCAAATCTAAGATTAGTCCTAAGTGGATTTAGTCCTGACTGAAGTCCTGGTTTAGTCCTAAAGGAGTTCCACTTCAGACCTGGTTCAGTTCTAGTAGTTCCACAGCTTTAAGCATTAAGATGACCTTGCACAGAAAGACAGACTCTCACGATATTTGTTCACAGACTCTCGACAGTCCATGTTGTAGTGCGCCCGCTGTACGATTGAGCAGGCGGACCAATCACAGAGCAGCACTGAGGTGTGGGCGGAGCCAAAGGTGAAGCGCTAAAAGAACCAACACAAACATGGCGGCGCCGACTGATGTACTTCTGCCTGTTTTAGCATCAATTCAGAGTATTTAGTTTTAGTTTTAAGGCTGCGCTTTGCCTGAAATGTTCCAAAGTAAAGCATTAAACAAATCTGTCATACTTAATATTGTTACAGGTGTTTTTATTGCTCAAAAATCTCTTGAAAAATAAAAATTCTTACTGGGTGGAAAAAAATGTCAAATTTCTATTTTTCTAACAGTCATGATTACATTTCAGATTCATGTTTTAATAGTGTCATTCTGATCAAAGTTCACATTTTAAACACGTTCAGAAGAATTGACAAAAAGACAAAAATCTGAACTTACAAACAAACACAAGAATCACATTTCAGAACATGTTTGTACAGATATAAACTACAGGGTTAGACCTTTTCATGCAGAATATTGCAGCTAATCATGTCCATTTGTGTCCAGAATTGTGATTTTGATTTAATTGTGATGAATCTTGCAGCAGGTCCTGCCTGTCTCCATGGAGACACATATGTTTAATCAGAGTGTGCAGTGGTTGTGGGAGGCTCGGTTCAGTGTCTTTGGTCCATGTTTGGATGGGGCAATATGATTTTACTCTTACTGATTGGACTAAACAGCTCTAAATATCTATTCTTTGAAGAAAAGCAGGACAGACCTTTAATCGGTGCCATTTGACCCAAATATAGTCCAATTTCCTCATCTGAACTCCAGACCAGATGCTTTCACTGACAGAGGACTGGCAGAAAAGTTACAAACTACATATGACAGGCTTTCATGATTTTCTAATTCTGGCTTGGTTTGCTGAGATAGTACCTGTGCTAAATAGGTATCAAAGAATCCCTCTGCCTATCAATTCCATTCAAAATTCAACAACAACTATTTTGTAATTTAGACCTCTACGTATTTCACATGACATCAGCTGCTCGTGTCCGTCCAGGAAGTGAAAATATAACCCCCAAAATACAAAACTACAAAATACCAGGCAAGAGTTTTAGTAAAATATTAATTGCAGTGATATTATCTATGTTTTTGTGACATTTAGTAGACTAGTTTTGTGTTCAGAAACAGTCAAAACCAAGTGTGTGCTGTTGCCAGTGACCACTGCACTTCCAAGTAGTTGGTGACATCACACAGGACTGTTCTGTTCTCATTACACCTGCCTGCGGGGGCGGAGTTTGAAGTGTGGATACTTCAAATTCCACCAATCACACTGTTCCTTATAGGGCTGACGGCAAACAATCGATTAATCGTTGGTCGACCAAAAAAATATTAGCTGACCAAAATTCCATTGGTCGATTGGTCGGAGGGAAAAAAATCCGCGCCTTTAATTTGACGAGCATGATAAAGCAAGTCGTCGTGCCACTAATTTACTGTTGGTGATTTTTTTAACACGGCAGACACCATGTCTGGGAGGAGCTCTAAAATTTGGGAACATTTCGAAAAGAACAAAGATGACCCAAAGAGGGTTACGTGCAGAATTTGCAAAAAAACATTCGCCTTTCATTCTTCCACGACGAACATGTTTTACCACCTCAACCATGTAAGTAGCCTACTAGCCTAGCTACCCCTTGCAACAAGTTTGATTGCAATATGTAAGCCTATAAGTACATTTTGTTATTGTCGCTAGGACTATATTCATGTGTAGGCTACTGGTAAAACTAAATTATCCAGCTCATTATTTTACTATCTCTCTACAGGCGCATCCACTTTATTGCGATAAGTCAGCCTCCGCGGCTTCCTCATCCTCATCATTGACGCAGCAAAAGCTCGTAATGAAACCTTCTCTATCTGAAAAAATAACTGACAAAATAGCTGATTTCATCGCGCTGGACATGCGCCCTGTGAATATCATCAGTGGTGAGGGATTTAAAAAGCTACCGTAATTGAATACCTAGAGCCCGGATACAGCCTGCCAAAACGTGACACAGTGATGCACGCTGTTACGAGCAAATACAACTCTACAAAACAAACACTTAAGGGCAAGATCGAAAACTGCAAAGCACTCAGTTTCACCACGGATATATGGACATCTAACCAGATTGAAAGTTACATGACGGTCACGGCGCATTTTATATCTGATAACTGGCAACTGCATTCATTCGTTCTGGAAACTAAAGTTTTGGAAGTGAGCCACACAGCTGCTAACATAGAACGACTCAGCGAAGTAATGGCAGACTTTAGAATCGCAACTGAAAAAAGGGTCGCTCTTGTGCATGACAATACACATCCCTTTAGGCCTACATCCCATATTTCAGGAAATCAGACAACATAACCATTTTAAAATTCCTGCATGGTTGAAAATTGCATGAAGGTTACCCTCGTCGTTAGTGGTAAATGCGCATAGATACGGCAGCCTGGCATTACAGGTAAAGCCTCACAGATGTGTATCCCGTTTTTTTTTTTTTTTTTTTTTTTTTTTTTTGGGGGGGGGGGGGGGGGGGCGATTAGTCGATTAGTCGGAGTGAATGCACGACCACTGGTCGACCAAGAAAATCCTTGGTCGAGGACAGCCCTAGTTCCTTATACCTACAGACCCCGCCCCTCCTCCCCCCTCACTCTCCCCTTTAGTCTCCATCAGAAAAGTTACACATTACAGCTTTAACTTCTAGAATTACAATAACATATATACATGTGTTTTCCCACCTCCCCCTCACCTCTGTCTCTCACAGGTGTCAGAGAGCACGGGTTACTTTGAGGTTCAGGTGCTGTCCGTGCAGAACCCAGAGGGAGTGCTCCAGAGCGGGGACTGTTGTGACGCGCACAGCCCTTCCTCTGGGGGGCAGTGTGGAGCTGACCAGTGCGACACCTACATCCGCGTCTGTTTAAAGGAGTACCAGGGCGAGGTGACACCCAAGGGACCCTGCACCTACGGCTCCAACAGCACCCAAGTCCTCGGCGGCAACAGCTTCGTTCTGAGGGGACGGGCCCGAGCGGGGGACACTGGCAGAGTCGTTATCCCCTTTCAATTTGCCTGGCCGGTGAGTACTACCACATTCTAGATGCATACAGATACACATGGAGACTTCTATTCGTCCTCTGCGATGTCTGTAATCTGGTCCATTTCCTCAGAACATGTGGAATTTTAGCATTGGAGCTGTACATGAGCTGACCACTGGGGGCAGTAGTGAACACAGCTCAGCAGAAGAAGATAAACTTTTTAAAATGTGACTAGAACCGGCTGTAAAACAAATGAAAGCACCTCATTTTTCTTGACTCTTTCCAACAGATGCGATCTAAAAACTGCCGCGGCTGCCTGTTTTGAGCCTTTAGAGGGAGATTTGAAGTTTGTAGTTTTCACAGTAGTTTTGGGATGGACTGAGATGTTTAATATCGGTATCGGCTGATGTCGATATTCGATATTGTCTCCTCCTCCTGTCTGTGTGTTTTGGGGCTGTAGTCCTTCAGTAATTCAGTCGATTCATTGGTTGACCAAAATGTGTAATATTCATAATGATATTTCGGTGAGAAGGGTTTCTATGGGACCACAACAGAAAGGAGAAGAAGTGGGTGAGCTGAACATTTGGTATTTTTTGTATTTCTCTGTAAAAAGTCAGATTAAACTCATTGAATTGAATTCGTCTTCATATAAATACACTGTTTCCTAACTGTTTCCAGATACACAGAATTTATAATAGTTTTGAGAGCTTTTGCCACGCCCTCTTTTTAGTCGACCAATTGTTTTATATGCAGACATTTTGTTATAATTTTTACTAAAGGGAAAAGTAAAATCATGATCTTTACTTCGAGTTGTGGCCTTTGCTATGGATTTTAAAGCTTAATATCGGTATTGGCAAGTATCGGCTATCGGTTTTGTTTGTGGAGGAAATCATAGCACTTTAAAAATTGCAGCCTTTGCGTAATTTCCATTGTGATTTTGGTTTGATCGCTGCCCTAGCTTGCTCCTTTTAAAAATAAGTTCTGTTCATCGAGGCGGTTGAAAGTAGAGTTAGAATGACAAATATTGCAGTTGTTTTATTAAAGGAGCATTGTGTAACTTTTCTGGCGCCCCTCAAATGCTTTTCTCCATGGAGATGTTATTGCTTTGTCTGGAATGTTTCACATTATGGTATTAAACCTTTCTATCTTCATGGAGACTAAACCAGACCAAGTTACAGTCAGAATGTCTGTTTTTCTAGGTATTTTTGAGCTATAAAACCACCTGTATTTGAATGTATGGTAGAGCTATTTAATGTCACACTGTGGAACATTCCAGGCAGAGCAATGACGTATCCATGGAAACAAGCAGGTGACAGAGCCCCAACCAAAAAGTGACATAGTGCACTTTTAATGTGTCCTGCCAATATCACTATATCATTACTTTTATCAGTATGGCCTATCTTATGGTCACAGGAAGTTGTCTCCACATGGTTCGTCTCTGATTGGCAGGTACAGCTCCACGCCCTGTTCTGATCGTTTTGTGATGATGTCCCCTTTAATCTGTACACGTTCTCTGACATGAGCCAAAGGGGTGATTTGAAGGGACGCTCTGATCACTGGAGTTTTACTGGAGCTTTGTGAATATTTGTGAATAATGGCCGACCTGTTGGTGCAGATTTAAACGTCACATTTAGTTCAGTGGAAGAGGCCAGTTCAGACTTGATTTGAGAAATTAAAAACGTTACTGGAATGAGCCGTGTCTTTGTGATAGCGGTGGGGTTTGTGGCTCCAGAATCTCCCTGTAATATCCAGGGTTCTGCGTTTGAAACGTAAGGGCATCCTTGGCTCTTCACGTTTTATAAGGTGAAAAGGTGCGCTGTGTAACTTTGTGGTTGGGGATCTGTCACCTGCTTGTTTCTATGGAGATGTCACTGCTCTGCTTGGAATGTTCCACAGTATGAAAGTATTAAACAGCTCTCCCTTATATTTATTCAATTATAGGTAGTTTTAGAGCTCAAAAATGCCTAGAAAATGCCTAGAAAAAGAGGCGACCCCTGACTGTGAGCGGGGTCGTCTCTCCACAGATCTGACCTGTAACTTGGACTGGTTTGGTCTCCATGAAGACAGAAAAGTTTAATGCCATACTGTGAAACATTCCAGACAAAGCAATTTAACAGAGCCTCCACCAGAAAAGTTTTCTTGCTTGTTTCCATGGAGATTATGTTGTTGGCATTAAAATTGTGGGACATTTCTCATCCAAACAAAAGTGACGGTCTTTCTGAAAGTTACATACACATTTAAAGACACAGTATGTAATATTTTAGACCAAAAAAATATGTATCGTCACTGTGAGCGGGCTTGCCTCTCCACAATTCTGAGACTGAAACTTGTTTCCATGGAAATATTGTTCCTGTGGTTATAATATCACACAGTATGGAGATGTTGCTGCTTTTCATGGAATGTCCCACAGTATGGCATTAATATCTATCTTGTATCTATCTAGCCTATTTTTTTTTACCCCAACCAAGTTATGGAAGCAAATGTTAATTTTTGACAGTTGATATTTTGCAATGACATCACCCTGGGGCTGTTCTACTTGTACCTCTATGGTGGAATGGTTAGCAGTGACCATGGAGACACAAAGCACACATTAGCAAACACTGCCAAAACATTTGACACCTTTTGTTCAGTAGAGACTGGAAATTGCAGGTCTGAAATAATTCAGATGATTCTAGTGAAGGTGTGTGGAGTTTAAAAACACTGTGGAGCACTTCCTGTATTAGCACATGACGTCACAAAGTGGAACAAAGTGTTTTCAGTCTGAGAGAAGTCTAAATATGCAGGGTTTGTGTGTTAAATGAATGAAACAAAACAAAACACAACTCCAGGTCTGTTTGTGATGAGGAAACAACATTATAACATAGACAGAAAATAAAGTTCAGAAAATAGTGTAATATGGGCCCTTTAAGGAAGTAAGAAGTTGAATTATCTAATATGATTCTAATATTGACTCAGTACTTTTTATCTGAAACTCTCTGAAACCACTTGACTTTATTTTGAAACTCAAACTTGCGCCTGACCTCCTTGAGTTCTTCTGAAGGGGACAGAGCTGTTGATTAAGAAAAGCAGGTAACTCATTATCAAATCTAAGCAGAACATCGGCCAATCACACGCGGACAAAGAGCGTGGGAAACGGCATCGACCAATCAGACGCAGAGCTGAGGCGTGGGAACCTCAGGAGCTTTTTGGCATCAAAGACACTCAAAAAGGCTGCAGGAAAAGTGTGATAATGTCATCTGATTCACAATATGTTAGTCATACAGAGAGAGGGCGCCCGCCAAAATAAGAGTGCATACTGTGAGAATAACAGTGGAGTTTTATTTTGAAGAGGTGGAGAACAAGTGTGAGCATGACAGGTGAATCTGGAATATGTTAGTCATACAGAGGGAGAGAGGGGAACCGCCAAAATAAAAGCATAAGTACAGGTGTAGTTTTATTTTGAAGGATTCAAAGAAAAATGACAATAATAGCTGAATCAGAACATGTTTTACAGAGGGAGAGAGGGGAACCGCCAAAATAAGAGTGCAAAATATAAGAATAACAGTGGAGGTTTATTTTGAAGGGGTGCAGAACAAGTGTGAGCATGACAGGTGAATCAGAATATGGCATACAGAGGGAGAAAGGTGACCTGCCAAAATAAGAGTGCATAATATGAGAATAGTGTTTTATTTTGAAGGTAAAGTAGTTTCAGTGTTCATTATAGTATTTTTGACTGTGTAAATGTGTTTTTCTAACAGGCGTGTGCATGTTTGAGTTATAGTCCGGCTCCGCTCTGTTCCTCGGGATTTTAACTGAAGAGTGTCTGTTTTGTCTGAATCCAGGACACTGCTTCAGGCTCCTCTACTAATCTGCCTCTGTCTGAACGAAGGAATGAATGATAGAGAGAGAGATGGAGGGAGTGATGGAGGGAGTGATGGAGGGAGTGATGGATAGTGAAGTGGTGACTGTATGTGCCCTGAAAACGTTTTTGGTCCTCTCTGTCTCTATCTCTCTTTTTCTCCTCTCTCTGTCTCCTCTCGCCATCTTTCTTACAGTCTCCTTCTCTGTCCTCTTCTCTCATTCCCTTCCTCTTCCCCTCTCTTTCCTCTTCCTCTCTTTCTGTCTCTCTACATCTCTGTTCTTTCTCTCACCCCTGTCTTATCTTTCCCTCTCTTTCTCCCACTCTCTCTACTCTACCCTCCACCCTCTCTCTCTTCTTTCTCTCCTTTTCCCCGCTCTCCTCTCCCTCTCTTCATCTCTCTCTCCACCCTTCCCTCTCTCTCTCCCTCTCTTCTTTCTCTCCCCTACTCCCTTTCCCCTCTCTATCTCCACCCTTCTCCCTCTCTCCTCCTCCCTCTCTCTCCTCTCCCTCTCTTCATCTCTCTCTCTTTGTCTATCTCTCTCTCTCTTTCTCCACCCCTCCCTCTCTCTGAAACACTCTCTCTTGCCATCTCTCTTCTTTCTTTTACCCGTCTCCCACCCTCTTCTTATCTTCACCTCTCTTTCTTCCACTCTCTCTACTCTCCTCTCTCTCCCTCTCTTCTTTCTCTCCCCTCTCTCCTTTCTTTCTCTGTCTCTCCATCTCCCTTCGTTCTCTCTCCCCGCCTCTAAACTCACTATTTCCCCTCTCTTTCTCCCGCTCTCTCTCTCTACTCTCCCCTCCTCTCTCTCCTTCTCTTCTTTCTCTTCCCTCCTCCCTTTCCCCTCTCTCCTCCTCTCCCTCTCTTCATCTCTCTGCTCTCCACCCCTCCCTCTCTCTGACACACTTTCATTCAAATAAAGGCAGAGTAGAGTGGAGAGGGGGATGAGAGGAGGAGGGGTCTGTCTGTGTCAAAAATAGAAATATAACCATCAGTCTATCACCACAGGGAACAGTCTGTGTACAGTGTGTGAGTGTGTGTGTGTGTGCGTGTGTGTGTGTGTGTGTTATTGAAACTGTGGCTTGAGGATCCAAGATGGCCGCTGTGGACCCGCCTCAGGCCCAAAGACGAGGACTGAACGATTTGTGAAAAATATCTAATAGTGATTTTCCTGACAAATATTCCAATTGTGATTAAATTTGTGATTTGTGTTTTAAAACTATGATTCTGTTCAAAGCAGGGTTGTCAAAAGTATCGAAAATCAGACTCTAATCGATACTAAAACTAGTATCGAAACTAGATACTAATCTGAGCAGGTAACGATACTTTTAACTTTTCTGATGAAGAGTCTGTTCACCTGCTTGTTTCTATGGCGATTATGTTGTTTAGGCTGAAATTTTACACATTATGGCATTAAAGTTGTGGGACATTGTGGGCTTGCCTCTCCACAAACCTGAAACTGCAACTTGTTTCCATGGAAATATTGTTCCTGTGGTTATAATATTACACAGTATGATGTTTGTAAAGCTGAAAATCACATTCTACTGTCTAAAGAAAGACATTGTGGTACGAGAATCGGTATTGAGTATCGAGTCTATTCCTTAGTATCGAAAACTGAGGTTGAAATTTTTGTATCACTAATTCAAAGTTCGCATTTTAAACACAAATTCACAAAAAGACTGACAAACTAATACAAGAATCACGTTTCAGAACATGTTTGTTAGGGATGGGACGAGGCAATTTCCACAAGACGAGACGAGATACGAGATCAGGTCCACGAGAACAAGACAAGACGAGATTTTAACATAACTACTAATATATAAATTTTACAATTCAGTTTCCAATTTTGGCCTCACAATTTTTCATTTATTTAAGTCCATATTTTGTTTATTTTATTTCCATTCCAATACCGCTTTTTGGAACTGTTAAAGATGCAATTTACCGACACGTAACCCTTTTTGTCCAGTTTGTAGTGTAACAAATGTAAGTGCACGAAAAAAACAAAAGAATTCACAAGATAATTTTTCTCTTGTGGCAATTTTGTTTCGCTAGATCTTATGACGAGATCTTGTACCTTCCCTAATGTTTGTGCAGATCTAAACTACAGGGTTGTTTTTATGCAGAAGAAGACAGGAGATTTTGTTGTTTGTGGAGGAAAAAATGCAGAGGAAAAACCCCGGCCTTTGAGATTTGATAATTGAGAATTCGGTGATTTCATGATTTCAGATGGAGGGGAGGGGCCTATCAATATAACTCTATGGGAGATTCAGTGTTTTTGAAAGAAATCTCCAAACTTCTGATCCACAAATGCAGAACCTTCTCATTATTTGTTTGGGTTTAGCTCCATAAATGATTTAAAATTCTTTCAGCTGACAACAATCACGTTTTTGGGGTTGAATAATGGCACCACTTTCATAATTTCACTTTAGTTTATTTATTCAGACAGAGAAGATGAATTTAGGTTGAAGTTTGCGCCAGTTTTTGTTTCATTTATCTGCGGATAGTCCCAGTAATTACAGAGATATGAACCATAAACCTGGTCAACAAATCTGCAATCTGACAGTCTCCAGTTCAGGTTAAACTATAGGGATTATCCACCAAAAAATTCCACAGTGGAGCTTTAAACCAGCCTCGTGTGTGTAATCTGTAATTGGACAGACGATTCATCTGTGCTCAGGTTTCTCTTCTCACACAGAGTATTTTTAGACTTGTCCTCCCCTCACCTCTCTCCCCCATTTCCTCCCCCTTTTTCTCTTCTATTGCACTCCCCTGCCACCCCTCTCTCTTTCCCTCTTTCTCCCCCCTCTCTCCCTTTTTCTCTCCCTTTCTCCCCTCCCTTTCTCCCTCTCTACCCCGTCTCTCCCTCTCTCTATCTCCCTTTCTCCCCTCTCTCCCTCCCTCTCTCTCTTATCTCCCTCCTCTCCCACATTCCTCTCGCCCTTTCTCTCCGCCCTTCTCTCTCACCCCTCTCCCTCCCTCTCCTCCTTTTCTCACCACCCCCTTCCCTGTCTCTCTCTCTCTTTCCCACTTTCCTCTCTCCTTTTCACCTCCCTCCGTCTCTCTCCTCACTCCCTCTTCTTATCGCTCTCCCCCTCTCCTCCCTCTCCTCCCTGTCCTCCCTGTCCTCCCCCTCTCCTGAATCTAATAAACAGCGGTACTTTAAACTATCTCTAATCCTCTGAAAAGTCATGTACGATGGAGCAGAGCCGAGGATCTGAGGCTCTGGACCTGGACAATGGACACAACATTTACTCCAAACATGTTTATTATTATTATATTATCAACATCAGCAAAATGAAAACAAGTATTCAAAAAAAGACAGTTTTCGTTGTCTGTTTCACAATGACGCAGCAGAGATGTGAGTCAAAATCCCATTTAATTCAGAACATGTTTGTTACAGGGTCGGCATCTTTTACTCAGAATAAGACCCCATTTAGACACAGGGAGGTGGGTGGGTGGAGTGTCTTGCCCAAGGACACAACAACATAACAACAAGTAATAGGAGTGGGATATGAACCCTTGACCTTCCCGTTATAAGGCATCTGCTGTACCTCCTGAGCCAGAGCAGAGCTGGAGGGTTGAACCAGGAAGTCTCCTCGTGTCATGTTCAAACCGTTTCAATAAAAACGGCCTTGAGTCACATTATCACCCAGTATCACCGACCAGGACTGTAACTGGACTAAACTAGGACTATAACCGGACTAAAGCAGGACTATATCAGGACTATACCAGGACTAAACTAAACTAGGACTATTTCAGGACTATAACAGGAGTAAACTGATTTAGACCAGACTAAACCAGGACTAAACCAGGACTATTTCAGGACTAAACCAGGACTACACCATGATTATAACAGGACTAAACCAAGACTAGGACTATAACAGGACTATAACAGGACTATAACAGGACTAAACCAGGACTAAATCAGGATTACAACAGGACTGAACCAGGACTACACAACAATTATAACAGACTACACCAGGACTAAACCAAGACTATACCAGGACTAAACCAGGACTAAACCAGGATTATAACAGGACTATACCAGGACTAAACCAAGACTATAACAGGACTAAACCAGGACTAAACCAGGACTATAACAGGACTAAACCAGGACTATACAACAATTATAACAGAACTACACCAGGACTAAACCAGGATTATAGCAGGACTAAACCAGGACTAAACCAAGCCACACACTGTAACTGGACTAAACTAGGACTAAACCAAGACTATAACAGGACTATAACTGGACTAAACCAGGACCATATCAGGACTGTAACCGCACTAATCTAGGGTTAAACCGGGACTAAACCAGGACTGTAACTGTTCCAGCAGTATTTTGGACTATCTCTTATTTTCGTTTCCCACGATGCATCTGTGCTGGTCACATGACGCTGGTATGAGCTGTTTAACGTGAGACTGATGGATTCAGGTCCTTTCACAGTTTCACACTTGGACACAGAGGACAGGTTATGGACAGATGTGCCCTGGGAGCTAAAAAAACAGAATTATCAAACACAAATCAGACTAATATTTTGATCATAATAATCGTTATCTGAACTCTACAGACTCTAAAACTCAGATGAAAATATCTTTTTACAACAAGATATAAGTGGATACATATTGATATTGGTCGGATTCATTTTTCACATTTTTTTATTAACAGCTCCTTTTACCTTTAGTTCAATAGAGTTAGTGTTTCCTGTTTGAGAGAAGAACTCAGCCTAAATCTGCAGGGTTTGTGTGTTAAACATGTAAATGAAACAAAACACAACTCCAGGTCTGTTTGTGATGATGAAACAACATTAGAACGGATCAGAAATAGTGTAACATGGGCCCTTTAAATGTTTTCTTCTGAAGTTATTACTGTTCTCTGTGTTTTGATGTTAGTTTTGACAGTCGGATCTGAAAGTCCCATCTCTGTTGTCTCTGTTTTCTTTGGCTCAAACTGCAGACAGTGTTTTGCGGTCCACTGTTCTCAACATGTTTCAGTTATTTTGACTCGTATGCAAATACTGAGCTGCTACGCTGCAAGGATGCAAACATGTGGTCTCCTGCAACAACACACCCAAAGGTCAAATTAGGCAACAGACCTATTCTGCAAAATCAAATGAACCATTTTATAGTTGTTTCCTCTCAACATTTCCTCACCTGAAGTTGTATTTACAGTGATTCGTGCATTTTTGAGTCGTCTTTATTCTCCTGTATTTAAGACGTCATTGCTCCGATCTGCCCATTTTCACCTCCACCACTAAACGCCCACTGTGACTTACTTTTATTTTACTTTTACTTTTATTTTCTTAATTGGTGATGCTTAGACTTAGACAAACTTTAGTGATCCACAAGGGAAATTACTTGGACATTTGTTTTATTTTATTTTTTTCATACATGTAGGATTCAGCAGCGTCTGTACTCATTTTGGTACAAATGAATAAAACCCCTCTGCTCTGGTGTGATGTGCAGATATTCACAGGAGGGGCCCATGCGGCGCTTTGTTGTCATGACGTTTATGGCGACGCCATTGGACACCACAGTTTTCTAACGCCGAAGAGTTTTAGATGAATATTGTGATTTAAAATGTCCAGATTATCACATAATGATCTATGTGAGATTAGAAGCACAATATGTGTCCTTTAAAGGTGGACTACGCAACTTTTCTTTCCATGGAGATGCCAGAAATGTTCATCAATGTGGCATTAAATTTATCTCTTGCATTTATTAAATTAAAAGTGTTTTTATTGCTCAAAAAAGCCTTAAAAAAAACCAAACATGCTTTCTTACTGTGAAGAGGAATGGCGCTATGCTGTGGAACATTCCAGGCAAAGCAATAATAAAATCGCCATAGAGACGAGCAGGTGGCGGACTCTTGCGCCTTCAAAAACACAATAACATTAGTACAGTTTGTGTTGAAATGTTTGTGCTGATGACATTCTTGTGGCAGCTCAGACTGTGACTCTGCGTCTCCTCGGGGCATGTCTAAGGGAATAAAGAAGCACATTTTAAACCATGTGATCAGATCTGGGTTTGGCTCCGCGCAAAACGACTGATGATTGACAGGACCGTGGGCTGGGCTTGTGTGATTGACAGACAGTAGCTCTTCTCTCACTGGCTCGTTTACACGTGTCAGTTATCGTGTGATTGAATAGCATGGTGACAGAATGGTGAGCTCTCCCGCCCGACAGCGAGGAAGTTTTGGGTTTGACTTCCAAGCAGCGTATGTTTTATTGAATTTACGATATGTCGCTGAAGCTATAAGCAGGTGCATGCTCTCCTGTAGCTCTCCTGTAGCTCTCCTGTAGCTCTCCTGTAGCTCGGGTCAGGAGGTTAAGAGTGTCGTTCACCTGTTTGTAAAGGAAATAATGCATTTTGTATCTTCAAGCATTTACTTAAGTTGTGATCTGTTCGTATTGTATTGTATTTCTGCTGACATCTGCTGAGAACCAGTTTGTCTTTGGCACAATAAGAGAGTAGAAACTTAATTAGACTTGCGATGTTTGCTTAAAAAAGTAGAATATGACTGACAGGTGCATTAGTCTATCAGGTACATGCACGGGCCCTCATATCAAAACAAATATGATAAAGTCAAAAAAATGTAATCAAATTAAGTAAATTATTAACAAAAAGTCAGGCCCAACTGGGGAAACTTAAATCCAACTAAACAGAACAAAAACTAACCCCCAGACAGAGAATAGGTGTGTTTAAATAGACGAGGGCGACTAAACTGAACACAAGAGAGGGGGAAATTACATTAAATAATTAACTAAAGCTACTAACTTAAAGTAACGAAAAAGCAAATACTTATAATACAGAAAACAAACGATAATAAAGTACCTCAAACAAACTTAGCAAAATTAACTAAATAGTGCTCCCCCTTTGTTCGACATCGATGGTCTCCTCCAAAGGTCCTCTGCCCGGACACTCAAACAAAACAAAACAAGTGTAAGTAATAATTCAGACTTATATTAACTAAAATGTGTGCACCCAAAATTAGTAAATATACGTCTAAATAAAGGATTAAATTCAACTATGTGCTATAATGAACTTAATGAAAATGTAAATGAAATGAAATACTAACAGTATGGAGTGGTGGCAGACGTATCCACCACAATGAGGAAACATCTTACTGTTTCTGGAATAATCCAAAAAACTGATTTCTCTGTGTATTTTTATACAGATTAATATCAGTGTGGTCCCCACTCTCTCTGTCACTCCAGAACCAAACATGATCGTCCAATCAGATTGGTTTATTTCGGTGATGTATGTGAAACGAAGGAGCTCACTGGTTAGCAGAGTTTAGTGCTTTGCTCATTGATTCTGCAGAAATCCGCCACGGTCTTCAGTCTCCTGTGATTTTTTTGTCCTTTCGTTCTTCCTCGTAAGCAGCCATATTTGTTTTGATACAGACAGACCATGCATGTCCCTGATTGGCTACTTCACTTGTCAGTCATGCCCACCTGAACTCTGGGAGATTCATCAGTGACCAGACTCACATCTTTATGGTGGAGTGTGTGTTCTGGAGCACTGGGAATTTCAGTTGTGACATACAGTGCAGACCTGTTGTGTGGCGTTATCATGTAAAAGTGAGTTTATCTGAATATTGTACATGTAAAAGAATCGTCTTTTTTTTTTCCAGAAATCTGCTCTGAGAGTTTTTGTCTGTGATGCCTCCAGGGCCTTTCCCACGACGCTAAGATCTCTGTCAGACTGAGGCCATAAGTGGAGCAGAAACGCCTAAGCTTTGTCACACAACAATGAAGCTATCTAAGGTTTAGTGTGAGTGAAAGGGAGGAGAGGAGGAGAGGAGAAGAGAGAGAGGAGGAGAGGAGAGAGAGAAGACTATCTAAGGTTTAGTGTGAGGGAGGGAGGAGAGGAGGAGAGGAGAAGAGAGAGAGGAGGAGAGGAGAGAGAGAAGACTATCTAAGGTTTAGTGTGAGGGAGGGAGGAGAGGAAGAGAGGAAAGAGTGGAGGAGCACCAGAGGAGGAGAGAGGAGCAGGAGAGGAGAGAGAGAGAGGAAGAGACAGAAAACTATCTAAGGTTTAGTGAGAACGGGGGAGGAGTGGAGGAAGAGAGAAAAATGGAGTGTGTCCCAAAGTGGAGCAAATGCGCCCAAGCTTTGTCAAAGCTGCTCTGGGTGAGGTGAGAGAGAGAGAGAAAGAGAAGGATGAGGAGATAGAGAGGTTAAGGAGGAGAAGAGAGAGCTAGAGGAGGAGAGCTGCTCTGGGTGGGTGAGAGAGAGAGGAGGATGAGGAGATAGAGTGGTAGAGGTGGAGAAGTGAGAGCTAGAGGAGGAGAGCTGCTCTGGGTGGGTGAGAGAGAGAGGAGGATGAGGAGATTGCGAGGTGGAGGAGGAGAAAAGAGCGATAGAGGAGAGCTGGTCTGGGTGGGGTGAGAGAGAGGCGAGGATGAGGAGATAGAGTGGTAGAGGTGGAGAAGAGAGGGATAGAGGAGGAGAGCTGGTCTGGGTGGGGTGAGAGAGAGAGAGTAGGATGAGGAGATAGAGTGGTAGAGGTGGAGAAGAGAGGGATAGAGGAGGAGAGCTGGTCTGGGTGGGGTGAGAGAGGAGCTGGGTGGAGCCTGGTTCTACAGATGAACAGATAAACTCAGATTTGGGCAGATGACACCAGTGTTTTTCAACCTCGTATATTGAACAGAAACAATCAAAAGTAACATGGTGATTATGTGTTTGCAGTTAATGCCCCATAACAAACCCATTTTATTAAGAGTGAGTCAGGTTTTGTAACCACTTTAAACCTAAAACTCTCATAATCCCTTAATTGTGTAGTGACTAAACGTTAATTATTCTTAATAAACTAGGCTGTTCTTTTTGTTTTATTAAGACTGTTAAGGTGCAGTTAATGTAAAGTAGTTTTTCTCTATTCCAAATGTTTCCCTACCTGACTCATTTTGCATATCTGTGCTGCATCTGAGGTTTTATCTGTGATCTCCTCCGCGCAGTAACAGGAGCAGTCTTTTGTCTTTTGTCTCACAGACACGGGGACAAAAACTAACACACTTTACACAATGTGGAGAAATGGAACGTCCAGAAAACAGCTAACCAGGAGAAAAGAAGAGAGAGGGGGAGAGAGGAGAGAGAGAGAGAGGGGGAGAGAGGGAGGGAGAGAGAGAGTGTGTGAGCAGGAGAGAGGGAGGGAAGAGAGAGGGAGGGAGAGAGAGTGAGCAAGAGAGGGGAGGGAAGAGAGAGGGAGAGAGAGGGGGGAAAGAGAGAGTGAGCAGGAGAGAGGGGGAGGGAAGAGAGTGAGAGAGAGATGGGGAGAGAGAGAGAGAGAGAGAGTGAGCAGAAGAGAAGGAGAGAGACAGGGAGGGAGGGAAGAGAGAGGGAAATGGAGAGAGGGAGACGGGGTGGAGAAAGAGAGAGGGAGAGAGGCAGGGAGAGAGAGACAGAGAGAGGGTAAGAGGGAGAGAGAGAGAAGGAGAGAGAGAGAGTGGAGAGAGCGAGAGAGGATGAGAGGTAGAAAGGGGGAAAGAGAGAGGAACATAGGTTGGGGAAAGAGAGACAGAGAGAGAGGGGGAGAGAGAGAGAGAAAGGGTGAGAGGGAGAGAGGGGGATTTGAGAGAGAAAGGGTGAGAAGTTGACAGTGGGAGAGAGAGGATGAGATAGGGCGAGAGAGAGAGAGAGAGAGGGAGAGAGAGTGGGAGAGAGAGAGAAAGAGTGAAGGGGAGAGGGCATTGAGATAGAGAGAGAGGCTGAGAGGTAGACAGGCGGAGCGAGATAGGGCGAGAGAGAGGGAGAGAGAGAGAGAGAGACAGAAGGAGGGAGGATGTGTGGCAGAGTGGTTATCCTGTCTCCTCTCAGTGTGCAAAATATCGGTTCCTAGTGCTGTTTTCACGATAAAATTTCGAACTCAATTTTGATACTAAGGAATAGACTCAATACTCAGTACACAATACACAATACACACAGTACACAAAAAAAAGTGAGTAGTACTTTTGTTTTTATTCCCATGTTTCCCCTCATTTACTCACCTGAACTTAAATTGTGGAGTGATTCGTGCATGTTTGAGTCTTAAATCGCTTATTTTCAAGGCGCCATTTTGCTGATCTACTCCCTTTTGACGTCCACCAGTACACGCCCGCTGTGATGAACGCACTTCATTCTTCGTTCTCCACTTGTATTTTCTTAATCTGTGATACGCGTAGGATTCAGCAATGTCATGCAGTCATTTTGGTACAAATGAAGAAAAATTGTATTGACAGGAGGGGCCGACGGCATGTGGCGCTTTGTTGTGACGTTTACGGTTTTCAAACACGGAAATCACCGCAATTGTTTCCTTTATTAAGTGGTTTTAGATGAATATTGTGATTTAAATTGCCAAATTATAACACAATTTTAAAGGTGCGCTGTGTACCTTTTAAGATGGAGCGTCCGCTACTTGCTCTTCACATTATTTCCATGTTATTTCTTTGCCTGGAATGTTCCACAGTATGGCATTAAACATATCTCCCTTGCATTTGTTCAATTACATATATTTAACGCTCAAAAATACCATAAAAACATGAATTCTTACCATGTGCAGGCTCGCTTCTCCATAGATCTGACCATTAACCTGTCTCCATTGTGATCACCAAGTTTATTTCCATGCTGTAGAATAATCAAGGTGATATTTCCATGGCGACGAGCAGATGGCAGACCCTTCACCAGAAAAGTTACACAGTGCACCTTCACAGCAGCAAGATGAATCGTGAATATTGAATTGGCTCCAGGCTCCTGATGTGACTGTGGCAGAGTGGTTAGCCCGTCTCCTGGCCTTCTGTGCGGAGGTTGTGGGTTAGACTCCCATAATGACCTCTTTATGGTGAATGTCGTGTTTTTGCTGTGATCTCACTGCTGCAGAATGTGACAGAACAAACAGGAATGCGCTGAAAATGTGCGACTATTTTTGGCGTGGCTGGTCACTCTGAAGTCACGGGCGCCCCGGGGCAGAACCGACGGATTCAGAGAGAGGGAGAGAGAGAGAGCGGTGCAGGAGGCGGAGGAGAGGAAGTTTATACCTGTTTAATTGTGAGAAAGAGAGGGAGAAGAGAGGTGGGAAAGAACGCAGGTGACAGAGGAGTGGAGAGGAAGGGATAGAGATGAGAGGTGACTGGAGAGTGTTTAAGTGTGTGAGAGAGAGAGAGGGGGGAAGGAGAGAGAAAAAGAGAGTGACCAAGAGAAGTGGGGAGAGGGAAAGACGGATAAAAAGAGAGAGAAGAAGGGCACACTGTAGCATTAGACCTGGTTTCACATGTGGCAGTCGCAGTGGTAAACATTTTCTTTACCTCTTTCACCCCACTCTCCCTCTCTTTTTTACAAAGTCAGACATGTGTGCTCACGTGTTCCTCCTCTCTCCCTCCTTCTCTCTCTCCCTCTTTCTCATTCACACACTTAAACACATGCACATTTCCACTGCCTCTCTCTCTCTCTCTCTGTCTCTCATTCATGGACTCAAACATGTGTGAACCTCTCTCTCTCTCTTCTCCCCCTTTCTCTTTCACCCTCTTAAACAGCCGTAAAGTTCCTCCTCTCTCTCTTTCACACTCACACACCTGTAAACTCTCTCTTTCTGTCCTCCGTCAAATGCGCTCTCTTCGGTCACCTCTGTTTTCTCCCCCTCCGTCACCTATGTTCTTTCCCACCCTCCCCTCTCTCTTTCTCACACTTAACCAGGAAATACACTTCCACCTCTCTTCTCTCTCTCTTCCCCTCCCTCCTCTCCTTCTCTTTCTCACACTCAAACAGGTATACACTTCCACCTTCTTCTCCTTTCCCAGCTTTCTCTCTCTCTCTTTCTCTTCCTCTCAGTCTCTCTCTCTCTCTCTCACACACACTTAAACACCTCTCCTCAGTCACTTTTCTTCTCCCTCTCCCCCCTCCTCCGTCACCTATGCCCTCCCTCTCTCTTTCTCACACTTAAACAGATCCTTTCCCGGCTCTCTCTCTCTCCCCCTTCTCCCCCTCTCTCTTTTCTCAAACATAAACACCTGTAAACCTCTCCTCAGTCACCTCTCGTCTCTCTCTCTTCTTCCCCTCCTCCGTGTTCTATTTTCTTTCCCACACCCCCTCCTTCTTCCCTTTATCTTTCTCTAAACTTCACCTTCTTTTTTCCCAGCTCCCATTCTCCCTCTCTGTCTCTCTTTTCTCAAACTTAAACACCTGTAAACCCCTCCTCAGTCACCACTCTTCTCTCTCTCTCTCCCCTTCCTCCGTCACCTATGTTCTCCCCCCCTTTTTCTCTCTCTCTCTCTCTCTCTCCCTTCTCTCTCTCCGTCTTGCTCACACTCTTTAACACACTTGAACCTGGTTTAGTTCTGAGCTGCTCATTTGAATAACAGCTCGGCTCTCTGTGAACGAGGCCTAAAGCCAAGAGCCCAACCTGTAAAGACAAGGCTCTGATCTGAGTCACCAGAAGAACTATTCCTCAGCATCGAAATCAAATTTGAATTTTTACTATTGTGGAAACAGTTAAATCAAAGTTCACACTGTAAACACATCCAGAAAACTGCCAAAAAATAAAAATAAAAATAAAAAAAAGACAGACATAACAACTTGTTTTGATCTTTGTTCTTTGCTAATTGCATCCACTCAGATTTTGATTTAGTTTGATTGTGATTAATCTTCCACTGTCCGCACCTGTCTGCACTTGTCTGCCCCTGTCGCCCCTGTCTGCCCCCTGCCAGTGCTGTAATCTGCCCCAGGGCGTGTGGAGGGCGAGCCGAGGTCATGGGAATGCACAGCTGTCCAGAGGAAAACACAGAGCACCTGAAACAAGAGAGAAGAAAAGTGGGACAGAGAGAGGGAGATGAAAGGGGGGAGGGAGAGAAGAAAGGAAGAAAGGACAGGAGTGTAAAGGGGGAAAGAGTGAGACAAGGTGACAGTAGAGAGGGGGAGAGAGGAAGAAAAGGAGAGAGGGAAGAGATGGAGGAGGGAGACGCAGGGAGAGAAGAGGAAAAAACAAGAAACAAAAGTGTAGAAAGTGGGACGAGGAGAGAGAGGGGGATAAAGAAAAGACACAGAGAGAGGACGGATCTGGAGATACAAAAGTTTGGACTCACCCTTGTTTTTTTTTTTGTTTTTGTTTTTTTTCTATATGTTTACTCCTTTCTACATTTTATATACACACAAAAGACATCAAATACATGAAGCAAAATATATGGGATTATGTAGTTAAAAAATCATCAAATCCTCAAATTAGCCACCCTTTGCTTTGTCGAAAAATATTTATCTAACTTTTCTCTTTACTGCATAATCCCATATATCTTGCTTCATATATTCAGTGTCTTCTGTCTGTATATAAAATGTATATATATATAAACATACACGAGTAGTCAGAAGTTTGGTTATAAAACAGTAAAACAAATACTTAGTGGAGTTATTACTTCATATACTTCATATACTGTATTTGATGTCTTCTGTGTGTGTATAAAATGAAGAAAGTAGTAAACATATAGAAAATTAAAAAAAACACTGAATGAGAGGATGAGTCCAAACCTTTGTCTGATAGTGTGTACTCACTTGTATTCACAATAATTATCGTTGACCGGTTTAGATTTAGTTTGTTAGTTTTATTATTTTTTATATATATATATATTTTTATTCTTATTTTAGCGCAAAAATATCTGTCAGTGGAGAAGGACTATTTTTTAAACCAAAAAACTACCTGCATTTCCAAATAGATCACTGTTGCATGCTGGGAGTACAATCATAGACTGTACATATAAATGGACATAGCTAACCCGGTAGCCGCCGCGTTTCAAACAGGAAGTGAGCATGGGGGCGCTTCTGGCTCCATCGGCTCTGGTTCCAACTTACTTTGTATTGAAAGTGATCCTCGTCATTTTGCTCTTAAAATGTTCGTATTTACCCGCTGTACGTGATCCTGGGAAGTTTATTTTGCTATTTTGTCCGTAAATCAATTCCTATTCCTAATATGGAACTCTGTGGATGACGCCGCACTCCCTTAGTCCACTTTTTTATACAGTCCAACAGTGCAAAAATTCATAAATTCATAAGCAAGACAAGGGTTAAAATGTCTACGCTCTGTTCCAATAATAAACAAGATAAAATCTGCCATTAGGCCCATTCAGTGTCTTCTCATTTTTTGCCAAAATACTTTAATAGAATTTATAGAACAAATAGAAACAGAACTCATGTTTGTACCTGAACACGAGCACAGCAGCAATTATAATTCCATCCACGTTTTAGCTCACGGAAATATTTAAACCGCAGAATTTCCGACCCGTCTCTGTTACTTTGCCGTAATGAATGTGCAGTTGATGTAAAGTTAGAGGAATGTCAGCCCGACCCTGTAGTTTTAGCGTGACCTGAGCCGACCTCTGACCTTTGTCCTTTGCCCTGTGTGTTTCAGAGAGCCTTCACTGTGATCGTAGAGGCCTGGGACCGAGACAACGGAACGCACAGTAACACAGGTGAGGCTAACCACTCTGCCGCTGCACCGCAAGGTCCTATATTACACAAAATGACAAAATCAAGATTCTTGTGAGATTTAAGCCATGTTATAATGTTGGTACCTCCTCAAAAACCGACCTGGAGTTGTGTTTTGTTTCATTCACAGATGTTTGAGTAACTCTTTATTATTAGTTGGTCTACATTTCCAAAGCTCAAAATGCTCTGTCCCACCTTGTGATGTCATGAAGTGGTAGTTTTTATGTGAACAGCTACATTTTACCTTTTCTTCGGTAGAGCTTGGAAATTTCAAGTCTGAAATGAACTCCAAGTTTGTTTGATGAGGAAACAACATTATAACAGATCAGAAAATAGCATAATATGGTACACTTTATTGTCCCCGTACGAAATCCTCTGCATTTGACCCGTCCTTCAGTGTCTCTGGGTTAAACCTGTCAGGAGCAGTGGGACCATCTCCAGATCTTGAGCTGGTCTTGGTCAGGACTACCTCAAGCTGGAGGATTTGACCTACTTCATGTTTTGGTTTGATGGGGGAAATCGAAGTGAACCTGGAACCTTCTCGCTGTGAGTGGAGAGTGCTCAGTCACCGTATCGACAGTTTGTGTTTAATTATTCCCTTTGTTTGTCTAAAATCGAGTATTGCGTATCAAACGTTTCCCTTAATACCGCGTTTGGACCCAGGCTGCTGTGTGTACGTGTTTGCCTCTGGTTTCGAGGAGGATCCTGAGGTGTTGAGGACTTGGCACGGTCATTAACAGCTCCTCTCTCTCCTTTGTTTTCTCTCTCTTCTCTCTCTCTCCTTTCTTCACTTTCTCTTCTCTCTCTCTTCTCTGTCACCTCTCTCTCTCCAGATCTGCTCTCTCTCCGTTCTCTCTCCTCCTCTCTCTCACATCTCTCCTCTCTCTGCTCGCTCTCCTCTATCTCCTCCTCCGCCTCTCTCTTCCTATCTTCTCTTTGCTCTCTCCTTCTCTCTCCTCCTTCCTCCTCTCTTCGTTCTCTCTCTTCTCTCTCATCTATCTCTTCTCTCTGCTCTCTCTCCTCCTCTCTGCTCTTTCCTCTCCTCTCTCTCCTCCTCCTCTCACTCCTCTTCTTTCCTCCGATCTCCTCTTTCTCCTCCTCTCTCTCTCTCTCTTCTCCCCACGTCTCTCCTCATCCCTGATTACATAACCGGTTTACTCCAGGTTAGTTTCGATCCTGTGGGATTTCCATGTGTTTGGGTGAAAGTGGCTGGCGTCATGAGCGTGCTGTGTCCTGTCTGAACTCCACCACGAATTAAAATTAAACACAAACATTTGAAATAATCACTTTCTGATTGAGCTGATTATCAAAGGTGGCAATTATTTTGGTAACAGAAGCAAAGCAAACAACAAAATATCCCGTCCTAAGCGTCTGCCAACATGTACTGAAATGTCCCTGTGAGTCAGATGCCCTCCTTTTGTGTCAGATGCCCTCCCCAGTGTGTCAGATGCCCTCCCTGGGGTCTTATTCTGTGTAAAAGCTGCTGTAGTTTACACCTCTATGAACATGTTCTGAAATACATGGGATTCTTACATTCGTTAAAAGTTCAGATTTCAGTCTTCTCTCAAATGTGAATGCTTGTGGACTGGTTTAAAGTGCGACCCGTGAACGGAATTTCATTTTTTGTTGTTAAATTTGCACGTGTATCGTTGGCTTCTGTATTTATGGACTCATATAAACGGCACATTTTCGATGGACAGGAGCTGGTCCTGATTTAAACCTGGAGACACAAACAGGATTCCACACATTCTTATATCAGCAAGGAACATGAGGCTGAACCTGGAGTGGACCAGGACTAAACCAGGACTAAACTAGGACGGAACCAGGACTGAACCAGAACTGAACCAGGACTGAACCAAGAGAGAACCAGGACTAAACCAGGAATAAACCAGGACTGAACCAAGTGAGAACCAGGACTAAACCAGGACTGAACCAGGACTAATCCAGGACTAAACCAGGACTAAACCAGGACTAAACCAAGAGTGAACCAGAACTGAACCAGGATTGAACCAAGAGAGAACCAGGACTGAACCAGGAATAAACCAGGAATAAACCAGGACTAAACCAGGACTATACCAGGACTGAACCAGGACTGAACCAGGACTATACCAAGACTGAACCAGGCCTAAACCAGGACTGAACAAGGACTGAACCAAGACTGAACCAGGACTAAACCAGGGGACTGAACCAAGAGTTACTTGGGGCAGGGGTCCACCACATGCTTGCTTCTGTGGAGATCTTGTTGCTTTGCCTGGAATGCTCCACAGTATGGCATTAAATGTATCATTCTTGTATTTATTTCATTAGGTGTTTTTTCATTGCTCAAAACCTTGAAAAACCTACATTCTTAGTGTGAGTGAGCTTACCTCTCCATAGATCTGACCAGTAAATTGGCTTGTTTCATCGCCTGCTTTCTCCAGCGAGATTAATGCCCTACTGTGGAACATTCCAGGCAGTCTTCATGGAAACAAGCAGCTAGTGGACCCTGCTGAGAAGTTACGCAGTGCACTTTTAAAGGTCCTATATTACACAAAATGGATTCTTGTGAGCTTTAAGTCATGTTATAATGTTCTCTCCTCAAAAACAGACCTGGAGTTGTCAGATGAAGAGGTAGAGCGCTTCACTGGGTCATAAAAAAAGTTAAAAGTAGCAGTACAGGTGCTCTACAAGGGTTGAACTTTGTGATGTCACGTGGTAATACAGGAAGTGCTCCATTGTGTTTTTAAACTCACACCTTCACTAGAATCATTTGGATCATTTCAGCTCCAAAATTGCCAATCTTTACTGAACAAAAGTGTAGCTGTTAACTCACTACATGACATCACAAAGTGGACCAGAGCGTTTTGAGCTTTGGAGATATATGTAAACAGGACAACAGAGAACCAAAGCCCAGGAGAAAGGGTGTAACTATTCCTTACCTGGCTGGCGTTTCCGAAAAACTACAGAGGATCTTCAGACAACATGAAATCCCAGTCTATTTCAAACCCACAAACACTTTAAGACAAAAACTGGTCCATCCTAAGGACAAAACACCGAGCCACAAACAAAGCAATGTTGTCTACTCCATTCAGTGTAGTGAAGACTGCAGTGAGCGCTACATTGGAGAAACAAAACAGCCACTTCACAAGAGGATGTATCAACACAGACGGGAAAACCAGGGTGGGCCGCAATCTGCCGTACATCTCCACCTAAAAGCCACAGGCCACTCCTTTGAGGACAGCGAGGTCCAGATCTTGGCCAGAGAAAAGAACTGGTTTGAGAGGGGAGTTAAAGAAGCTATTTTTGTCAAGAAAGAGAATCCTTCCTTGAACAGAAATGGGGGTCTCAGACATCATTTGTCTCCCATCTATAACTCTATCCTCAAACCTAAATCAAAACAAACAGAGAAAACAATAGGGCAGCCAGGACATGTCCAGAGGTGTGAAAACACCCATCATGGCCCTGAATGGATATGCCAACTACTCCCCCACTCCCACTCCATATTGAATAGACACACCTGACTAACAGAAACTGTTAACAACTCCATATTGAATCACCTGACCAACTGAAACTGTATTTAAATATGTGTTGTCTCAGAGTAATTTTCATTGTAATTAAGCTCCTCCCTTCAAGCAGATATAAAGCAGTGTCCGCCAGCATCTGACCAGAACTGAAGAAGCAGCTTGGATGAGCTGCGAAACGTATTCAACCAAATAAACTATGTCCAGTTGACAAATTAAATTTCTCCTTTTGCTTTGGAGATGTAGACAGACTAATAATAAAGAATTACTCAAATGTGTGAATGAAACAAAACACAACTCCAGGGATCTTAACAGAATGTGACCCTTACTGGAAAATGTGAAAGTGGACAAGGTACAAACCCGAGGCACACCGACTGAAAATATTAAAAGTCCTTTATTACATTGAGAGACGTTGTGTTTTGTTTCATTCACATGTTGGATTATCCTACTTAGTACATATTTTTCAACAATATTTAACTATATTGTACATTTAGAATACTTTTTTGTGAATAATTCTTAAAGGTTTGGTTTAAAGGTCCTATATTACACAGATTTGACCATGTTACAATGTGAACTCATCAAAAACAGACCTGGACTTGTGTTTTGTTTCATTCACACATTTGAGTAACTCTTTATTATTAGTCTGTTTACATCTCCAAAGCTCAAAACGCTCTGGTCCACTTTGTGATGTCATGAAGTGAGTTAACAGCTACACTTTTGTTCAGTAGAGATTGTCAATTCTGGAGCTGAAATGATCCAAATGATTCTAGTGAAGGTGTGAGCTTAAAAACACAATGGAGCACTTCCTGTATTACCACGTGACGTCACAAAGTGCAGCAGAGCGTTTTCGGTTTGAGAGAAGAACTTAGCGTAAATATGCAGGGTTTGTGTGTTAAACATGTGTGAATGAAACAAAACAGCTCCGGCTTTCCCCTTTGTCCCTCTTTGGTTCAGTTTCTGCTGTTTGGATGTGTCCGGACGTATTCCTCTGCATGACATCAGCTCTGACTCCTTTGAAATCATGATTTATCTGATGATTTATGATTTGATTTATAAGTGTCAGTGCCGCGGGCGAGTGTTTTTGGCACAGGGGGAGGGCGGGTGTGGCTGCTCAGACACGCCCCCCGCTGGTAACACAACACATCTGAGAGAAGAGCGCTCCGAACAAGAGAGTGGGTTTGAGAAATGTCATCAGTTATGTTATGAAGTATAGTCTCTGTCCAGCTGTATGTGAAAGGAAAGGCGGAGTGATTTCTTACCAGGGCCGTGTTCAAATAAATAAACTCTTGGATTTCTATTAAAATTTTAATTTAAATTTCTATTAAAAGTGTGCATTTTATTACCATTTTCTATTTAGCATCAAGCATTTTCTTTTTTAAATATTATGATATTTTCTGATCTATCAAACCCGGTATATTTAGGCTGAGCTCTTCTCTTGAACACAAAACACTGTTCCACGTTGTGATGTCACGTGGTAATACAGGAAGAGCTCCACTGTGTTTTTAAACTCCATACACTTTCACTAGAATCATTTGGATCATTTCAGCCCTGGAATTGCCGATTTCTACTGAACAAAAGGTAAAAAGGAGCTGTGAACTTGAAAACTGACGCCTCATGACATCACAAGGTGGAACAGAGCATTTTGAGCTTTGGAGATGTAGACAGAATAATAATAAAGGGTTACTTATGTGTGAATGAAACAAAACACAACTCCAGCTCTGTTTTTGAGGAGGTAACAACATTATAATTCTGCTTAAAACTCACAGGAGTCAATTTTACGTAATATAGGACATTTAATATCAAACACTATGATATGATACTGTGAAGTGTAATTATTTCACCAAAAAAAATAAAGCAATTTTTAATATTCAACTAAATTTCAACTAATTTCTCCCTGACTTCTGCTCGTCTATATTTTAAGAACCGGACTTTGATAAGAAAACCCAGACAGGAGATGTAGACTGTTTCCTTGTGTCTGCTCTCTCCTCGTCCCTGCTCTCTGCTGCAGTGCATTGTGGGTCGTGTTCGGGGTTAAAGGTCATTTCCGATGTCCGTCTTCCTGTTGGTCTGGGATTGTTTCCTTTTGGCTCTCATGGCGTTGAGTTGCACTTCCTCACAAAGGCACGAACAGTCACATAGGAGACATTTTACACTACTTTTCTCCTCGTTGGGTCCATTTTTCATTATTTTTGGGTTGTCTGTTAGGGTTTTGGCAGGTTTTTACTTTTAAAATTCATGTATTATTTATTAATTCTTGGTAAAATTCCAGGTCTGAACCTAAAGCGGACTCAGGAAGTGCTGTGGAATGTGATTCACAGAAGAGTTGTTTTGTCTGAAGTGTCTGAGCCCATTATAGACGCGCGTGTTACTATTTAAAGACTACGTAAACTGATTGTTCCATTTGAATGATTCCAGAAAATATATATTTCCGATCTTTCCTATAAGTGAAGGAATGTCAGATTTTTCTTCTTTTTCAGGAATTAGCCTGTCATGGTAACTCATTTTGAAGTGTATATATTGCTAAAGAAAATATAGAGTATAAACTAAATATTGAATTCACTATTTTCTGATCTATTTTCTGTTCTAATGTTGTTTCCTCATCACAAATAGACCTGGAGTTGTGTTAACATTGTAACATGGTCAAATCTGTGTAATATAGGACCTTTAAACCAAACCTTTAAGAAGAATTATTCACAAAAAAGTATTCTAAATGTACAATATAGTTAAATATTGTTGAAAAATATGTAGTAAGTAGGATATTCCAACACTTTAGTAATTCATTTGTGTAATTTTAGTTCATAATTCAACCTTCTTCAGCTCAAATCCTATCATATTGCAAAAAACAAAACTGAGAACTACTACTACTGAGAAAGTCCCCACAATAAATACCGACCCCCGAAAATGACTGTTGTATTTTTCATATATTGAACGATAGGTCGATATAATAATTGTCATGAGAGGTGCAGGAGCATTAGCCTTCGAGAGGAAACTGAAATCTGAAGTGTTCAACTGTTACAAGAATCCCAGCATCCACAATCAGAAGAATATAATACATTTCATACCAGATTGGGCTTTGAGTTACTTTTTACTGAAAAAGTTGGGCCCCAAGGTCAAAAAGATTAAGGACTGGACTCGAGCATACTGTTGTTTGACGATTCTAAGTGTCCCCAGAATACGAAGGGGCTTTGAAGACTTGGGACCCTTCAAAGCCCCACTACTAAACCACAGCGATATCCTGTGAGTTTTTGACCTACAGACCTTCTCCATCTGTGTTCATGTCTCTGTGTTCAGGTGAGGAGCTGCTGATCGGTCGGAGCATCCACAGAGCCATGCTGAACCCTGGAGAGGTGATCCCGCCCGTAGAGCACCGATCTCTGGGCTTCTCTCTGGACTACAGCCTGAGAGTGCGCTGTGACCTCCACTACTACGGACCCAAGTGCAACATCGTCTGCAGGCCCCGAGACGACTACTTTGGACACTACATCTGTGACCACAACGGAAAACCTGAGTGCAGAGAGGGATGGAGTGGCGACTCCTGCAAGACTGGTGAGAAAAAGTCCTCTGCTCCATCTGATCCTCCTCTGCTCTATCTGACCATCACCTCTGCTTCCTCTGCTCCTCTGACCCCCTCCTCGGCTCCTCTGATCTTCTCCTCGGCTCCTCTGATCTTCTCCTCTGCTCCTCTGATCTTCTCCTCTGCTCCTCTGATCTTCTCCTCTGCTCCTCTGACCCTCTCCTCGGCTCCTCTGACACTCTTCTCTGTTCCATCTCGTGTTTGGTAGTCCTCTTTTACCATTCTCGCTCCCTCCTCTGCACCACTGTTCCTTTTATAACTGTACCCAGATTGCTAAAGTTTTACCAAATGAATTCTTTTTGAGAACATCATGATCTTATTGTTGTTTTTTTTCTTTTCTTCAGCCATCTGTAAACCAGGCTGCTCTCTTCACCACGGGACCTGCAACGTACCAGGAGAGTGCAAGTGAGTCTGAAGGACTGAACCAGGACTAAACCAGAACTAAACCAAGACTAAACCAGGTCTAAATCAGGACTGGACCAGGGCTAAACCAGGACTGAACCAGGGCTAAACCAGGACTGAATCAGGACTAAACCAGGACTAAATCAGGACTGGACCAGGGCTAAACCAGGACTGAACCAGGACTAACCCAGGACTGAACCAGGTAGGAACCAGCACTAAACCAAGACTAAACCAGATATAAACCAAATCGAAACCAAATCTAAACCAGGACTGAACCAGGACTAAACCAAATCTAAACCAGGACAAACCAAATCTAAACCAGGACTAAACCGGGACTGAACCAGGACTAAACCAAGACTAAACCAGGACTAAATCAGGACTGGACCACGGCTAAACCAGGACTGAACCAGGACTAACCCAGGACTGAACCAGGTATGAACCAGGACTAAACCAAGACTAAACCAGATATAAACCAAATCTAAACCAAACCTAAACCAGTCTAAACCAAATCTAAACCAGGTCTAAACCAAATCTAAACCAGGACTGAACCAGGACTGAACCAGAACTAAACCAGGACTAAACCAAATCTAAACTAGGACTGAACCAGGACTGAACCAGAACTGAACCAGGACTAAACCAAATCTAAACCAGGACTGAACGGGACTAAATTTAGGGTAATAAACCGGGATTAAACCATAGCTAAACATGGACTAAACCAGGTCAAAATCAGGACTAAACCAGGACTCCTAAAGACATGATTAAAAGCAGTCCCTGTACAGCGTGCTAACCTCTGGGCCCCGTCCCACATGTTGAGAACCCTCCTCTCTCTAAACCCTGCTCTGACCCTGTGTCTGTGGCGGCTCCATTGTTCTGCTTCCTGCGTGTTATTTTCAACATGTTTCCGTCTCATATGAACATTCCCCACACTGCAACAGTTCACAAACATGAGTTTAATGCTATACTGCGGAACTTTCCACACAAATAAATAAATAATCACCATGGAGACAAGAAGGTGAAAATGTTATAATGTTGTTACCTCCTCAAAAACAGACCTGGAGTTGAGTTTTGTTTCATTCACACATGTTCGAGTAACATTATTAGCCTGTCTACATCTCAAACTGCTCTGTTCCACCTTGTGATGTCATGAAGTGGTAGTTTTTTAGTGAACAGCTCCTTTTACCTTTAGTTCAGTAGAGATCGGCAATTCCAGGGCTGGAATCATCCAAATGATTCAAGTGAAGCTGTGTGGAGTATGACATCACAAGGTGGAACTGTGTGTTTTGTGTCTGAGAGAAAAACTCAGCCTAAATCTGCAGGGTTTGTGTGTTAAACATGTGAATGAAACAAAACACAACTCTAGATCTGAAAATAGCATATGGGCCCTTTAAAAAAATTTGAAATAGCTGACTTCACTTCAAGTTTAAGTCATGTTCCTTTGGTCTTGAATTTGATCATTTTTAATATAGGTAACCAGTGGAGCTCCCAGGCCTGTAGCCCTCATGTCCTGTTCCGTTAGGGGCTTGTTTTGGCTGCTCCGATGCCCGTGGAGGAGGGGTGGAGGCGGGCATAGCTTGGCCTGGGTGAGAGTACCACCATAGCCCTCCTGGTTCCTCTCTTATCTCTGTGCCCGCTGCTCTGGATCAGGGTGGTCCCAAAACATCCCACCTCCTGCGGTGACAGAAGCACTCAATCTGGGGCTTATCGTGGAGGTCTAATGCAAAATGTGAAATCAAAACAAAAACACATGAGGGGGAGAATAGAAGGAAACGCCACATGCTACTGTGTAAAAGAGCAGAACATTCTTGATTTAGTTCTGATAATAGTTTTGAGGTTTTTCTATGAATTAAAAACATGAATAGTTTTGACTTGTCCAAATTTCCATCCATCCACTTTAATTATAGAGAATATTTTTATAAACATTTCTCAAAGTACTGCACACAACTGATTTAAAGTCTCTGGGCCTGATTTTTGCTCTCATAAAAGTGTGAAATACAATACAACTACTACTACTACTACTACTACTACTTTTAAACAGTTTGCAGTGGTCCAAAGTTATTCCTCACTTTCCTTATGCATTCAGAGCATCCTAATTATTCACCATGATGAGTTTATAAGAGCTTTTCACAACTCTCAGAGACCAGAGACATCACATTAATGCTGCCAACTAGCATGCTAACCCGCATTTCCTGATCATCAGACAATAAAATGCTTAGATGCAGACGGTTAGGTACTAAAACATGATTGAAACATGATTCGCTGTTGATTTCCGAGTAAATAAAAGTACAAGCAGGGGCCTCGGTACTGTTTACCCCGGGCCCACTTCAGGGAGGGGCCCCTCACAAAGTCTGTAATGGGCATTTTTCATTAGATAACATGTAGTGTGGCCCTTCAATATGATTTGTACCCAGGGCCCAGAGTTTGCTGCTACACCTCTGAGTACAAGTATGAGGATAATATCATGACTGTGGAGTAGGGAGGGTCCAGAGTGGATTTGCTCTTGTCTCTTTAGATATTTACAGAAACAGAAACTGAAATAAAGATGTTAAAATCCTCCTCTCGGTCTCATGTCCGGACACATCCTCCTCTCTGCTCCTCGGGCTTTTTCCATGTTACAGTTTTGTTTGATGAGATCTTCACTGATAAAACTGTTGGACTGTGAGCAAACTCCACCCAGACACAAACAGAACATGCAAACTCCACCCAGACACAAACAGAACATGCAAACTCCACCCAGACACAAACAGAACATGCAAACTCCACCCAGACACAGGGAGAACATGTGAACTCCACCCAGACACAGGCAGAGCACGCAAACTCCACAGATACACAGGCAGAACATGCAAACTACACCCAGACACAGGCAGAACATGCAAACTACATCCAGACACAGGCAGAACTTGCAAACTCCAGAGAGACACAGGGAGGACATGCAAACTCCACACATACACAGGGAGGACATGCAAACTCCACACAGACACAGGAAGAACATGCAAACTTTACACAGAAAGACCCAGGAGTCAAACCAGGAACCTTTCCGCTGTGAGGCGAGAGTGCTACAGAACCAATAATGATCTAGTCCAGATCATAACAAAGCGGGCATTATCCAACAGAGCTGTGATTCCTCAAAGTTTGGTATCGATCCAATAACGATCGATACCGATTCTAATGACTCTGGTTTGGCATTCAGACATGGTTAATAGATGCACTAAACTGCTTTTAAATTGTGTGTTTTTATATATTTTTAAATCGGGCTGGGTGATGTGATAAAAATCGTCTCCACTGCACATGTTCTAACAGACCCGCGGTCACGAGCGCTCCTGGACTCTGCTCGTCTCCAGTCGTCTTCAGTCCGAGTTATGGTGTAATTGTTGTGTTAGCTTTGGCGTTAGCGTGTCCTCCGTAGCGCGCCCTGTGTATGTGTGTGTGTGTGTGTGTGTGTTAGCATATTGCGTTAGCGTGTTGTGTTAGTGGTCAGAGTGTGGACAGTTTGTCTGAGGGGAAATGTCTGAGTGACCACAGCTCACATTAGCTTAGCCACAAACTGCTGCAGCTCCACTGTCGAGAGGCCCAAAGACTCGGACTAGACCTGCACTGCACCGCGATCAGGGACCAGACTCGGACCAGGACCAGGGGCCAGGATTGGGGACAAGGTCTGGACCGAAATAGCTAACGTCACTAACCCGTCCTCTGTCTCTGCATGTGGCTAATGCTAAAGCTGCTGCTGCTGGACCACACCCAGAGAGGGACGGCACGTGTCCAGATGATTTATTCTTCTAGAAGTTATATAGCGTTCAAAAGCTGCTGTACTGGAAATGAAATGATCGCACCGCAAACTGAAATGATAAAGTTATAAGGTTTATTTCTTTATTTTGTGACCCAGAGTCAACAGGCAGCACAAGCAAAAGTCTCACATGAAATTATGAACCGGCTCACTGAGTTATAACGTCATAATCATGGACAAATCTTAAAGCAGTTTTTCTTTTTAAACTAAGAAAAAAAACAACTAAAAAAAAAAAAAGTTATACTTAATATATATATTTTTTAAATTTGCCAGTATTTTAAAGGCACACAGTGTATCTTTTCTGTTGGAGGGTCACTATGGAGATACTTTGCGCAGTATGCCAGTGCACTTTTTTCTCACCTCTCTTTATTTTATCTATGTTTTTTTAATAACATGCTTGAAAAACATGCATTCTTACTGTGAGCGGGCTTGCCTCTCCAGAGATCTGACCTGTAACTTGGCCAGGTGACATCTCCTCCTTACCCGTATGGAGACTGATTAGCCATATTGTGGGACATTCCAGACAAGCAGTTAACCCTTTGCCAGAAAAGTTACACAGTGCACCTTTAGTGGTTCATGGTGGTTAATAAAGTGACACCAGAGGTCACTTTTTTACATGATTCAGTTTGTGTTTGGCTGCAGCGGTCACTCACATGTCTTAAAGTCCTGCTCCTCTGTGGACACCTGTGAGGACAGGACTGTGCCAAAATACTCAACTATCAGAATGTCTCGTTTAATTTGACCGTTACATTCTTTTGAAATCTGAAAATGATTCCACGTACCCGCTGGTCTGAGTGTGCGTCTGAATGAGTGGGTGTGTATGGGTGGTTGTGTGGGGGTCTGGGGGGGTGTATGTTCCTAAAATAGCGTCAGGGGTGATGGCAGGGGCGATGGTGGAAGAGACAGGACAGGTGCAGAGGTCATGGCCTTGAACAAACACAGACTCCATAAACTAACAGATGAACGGCCCTCACAGCCCACAGGCCCTGTGTGTAGACCCTGTGTGCAGACACAGTGTGTAGACCCTGTGTGTAGACCCTGTGTGTAGACCCTGTGTGCAGACACAGTGTGTAGACCCTGTGTGTAGACCTGTGTGCAGACACAGTGTGTAGACCCTGTGTGTAGACCTGTGTGCAGACACAGTGTGTAGACCTGTGTGTAGACCCTGTGTGCAGACACAGTGTGTAGACCCTGTGTGTAGACCTGTGTGTAGACCCTGTGTGCAGACCCTGTGTGTAGACCCTGTGTGTAGACCCTGTGTGTAGACCCTGTGTGCAGACACAGTGTGTAGCCCCTGTGTGTAGACCTGTGTGTAGACCTGTGTGCAGACACAGTGTGTAGACCCTGTGTGTAGACCTGTGTGTAGACCTGTGTGCAGACACAGTGTGTAGACCCTGTGTGTAGACCTGTGTGTAGACCTGTGTGCAGACACAGTGTGTAGACCCTGTGTGTAGACCCTGTGTGCAGACACAGTGTGCAGACACAGTGTGTAGACCCTGTGTGTAGACCCTGTGTGTAGACCTGTGTGTAGACCCTGTGTGTAGACCCTGTGTGCAGACACAGTGTGTAGACCCTGTGTGCAGACCCTGTGTGTAGACCCTGTGTGTAGCCTCTGTGCCCTCAGCTGTAGACTCTCTCTCTGCTTGGCTCATGTCAGACTGTGTCACTGTGAGTTGAGTTCTTCACATTTTCAGTCTCTCACTGAAGGTGAGTGAGACCCACCAGGACGTTCATGTGAATACTCCAGTGTGATTGGTCAAAGCACAACAGCAACAGCAGAACAAGCAGAAATCAAACTTAAGTTAAATCCAGTTGAGAGAAAATACAGACTCTTTTTCCTCCTCAAATGAAGAAAGTGCTTCCCACTGGATGATTTCACAAACTAAAGAGTTTGTGTTTCTGATAAAAAAAAAAAAAAAAAAAAAAATAGGCTAAAGTACATCTGTCTGTGCGGCCAGGTTTATTTTGGTTTGTTTGGGTGCTTTGTTTTTGGCTCCGCCCAAACCACAGTGCTGCTCTGTGATTGGTCCACGATTCAGTGGCCAAACCCACTCCCACCAGTGGAAGCCTAGATGGATTCTATTGAGTTTGTGAGCTCAGAAATATCACTGGAGTACGTTCATAAAGGTTGGACTGGCTTTGAACATTGAGAATCAAATATACGTCATGACGTCTTTTCCTGATCACTGTCAGGGGCCGTTCCAGAGCGATAAATGTGTAGAACTCAACGAGAACATATGAATCAGCTTAACAAACATGGAATATGCCAAACATAAACACCTCTCCCCTCTCTCCTCCCTCTCTCTTCTTTGTGTTTTCAGGTGTAATTACGGCTGGCAGGGCCCTCTGTGTGATCAGTGTATCCCGTACCCGGGCTGTGTGCACGGCTCCTGCTCTGAGCCCTGGAAATGTGACTGTGACAAGAACTGGGGAGGTCTGCTCTGTGACAAGGGTCAGTGCACACCTCACACTCTATCACATGTATAATAATGCAATCATAATAATAATCATAGTACTATCTTATATTGAAATGTTTTATGTTGTTATTTCAGATCTGAACTACTGTGGGACAAACCGCCCCTGTAAAAATGGTGGCACCTGTATGAACACAGAGCCTGATGAGTACCACTGCGCCTGTCCGGACGGGTACTCAGGGAAGAACTGTGAGATCGGTGAGACAGCGAATCAAACACACCCTTCTATACCTGCTGTTTATCACGACCAAACGCACCCTCTCTGCTGTTTATCACAACCAAACGAACCCTCTCTGTGCGATATATTGTGTAGACTTAAAAATGCTTTCTATGGTTTTATGCTCATTTCGATCATTCCGATTGCGTTTCCACAGCGGAGCACGCCTGTGTGTCTAACCCCTGCGCTAATGGAGGCACGTGCCATGAGGTGCCCAGTGGGTTTGAGTGCCACTGTGCCCCGGGCTGGTCCGGACCCACATGTGCCAAAGGTCAGAGTTCAAACTCAACTGTTACAAACTTTAGTCTAGTCGTAGCTCTGCATTCCACATGATTTTAGTTTTAGTAAAGGGGCACTATGTAACATTTTGTGGAGGGTTCTCCATCTGCTCGTTTCCATGGAAATGCTATGGCTTTGTCTGGAAAGTTTCCCTGTAGTTATACGCTGTATACATGAAATTTATACTGGAATTTTTACATTTTCTGGACCCCAGGAAGACTCGCAACCATGTGGTGGAAGCTAAAGTGGATCCAAATAAACAATAAAAAATGCGATCATATTATATAATACAGTATATATTGGTATTATTGTAGGTGGCACCAGGCCAAGTAATGCAATAAAACGCTTGTAATTGAATCAATGCCATACTGTGGAACATTCCAAGCAAAGCAAGAATCGAGACGAGCAGGAGGCGGACCCTCCTCCTGAAAAATATAAACTTTTTGTTGAGAAACATTAAAGCAAAGCTCAACAAAGAAATAATGACGGTCATGGAGTCTGTTTAAATGCAGTAATTGAACAATGTTGTTTTCCTGTTTCAGACACAGACGAGTGTGAGTCTGCCCCCTGTGGGAACGGAGGCACCTGCATCGACCTCCTGAACGGCTTCGAGTGTCTGTGCTCGGAGCAGTGGAGCGGAAAGACCTGCCAGATCGGTAACTACTGCTAATACCACTATCTTTAATACAAGAGTTTAGTGGGTTTGATTTAGCGTAGGAGACCTGCCAGATCTGTATCTCTGCTATCTTTAATACAAGAGTTTAGCGAGTTTGATTTAGCGTAGGAGACCTGCCAGATCTGTAACTCTGCTATCTTTAATACAAGAGTTTAGCGGGTTTGATTTAGCGTAGGAGACCTGCCAGATCCGTAACTCTGCTATCTTTAATACAAGCGTTTAGAGGGTTTGATTTAGCGTGGGAGACCTGCCAGATCCGTAACTACACCATAGATACAACTATCTTTAACACAACAGTTTGGACAGGACTTAATAGGGCACAGCACCATGGGCTTTAGCTTTGTGTTATAGGCGCCATTTTGAGGACTGTTGAACACTGAAATGATAAAACAGTTTGTTTTGAATTGCTAATCGCTATGGCAACAGTACTAATCTTTCATCCTGCTGACACCCATGGATTGAAAATGGCATTGTCTAGTGAAATTTCAATTAGTTTTATCTAGCTTATCACGTTTGCATAAAATGCTCATGTTTTAGTCTACAGAAGTGGTAGAGTATTGACCCAGTAACCAAAAGGTTGGTGGTTCGATTCCAGCTCTGATCAGCGGTGTAGTGTGTCCTTGGGCAAGACACTTGATCCGCATTGCCTAGTTAGTATGAATGCAGTGTGTGAGGGTGGGTTTATTGTATTTCATTCTGTTTATTTTGTCTTTATTACACGTATAAAGGTTTATTTTTTGACAAATATGTAATTTGTGTTTTTTAATCATGAACCTGTGTCATAACTGGTGTCCTTAAGTCACTCCTGCATGTAGTTAAAGTATCCATGTTACTGTACATGTGTATTTGTATTGCAGTAATCGTACTTGGTTGGAGTCTGTTTACCCAACGTTTTAACTATCACGCCATCCCCTCCTCCTCTCCCCTCTCTCCTTCTCTTTCCCTCTCTTTCCTACTCGCCTTTCTCTCTCATTTCTTTCTCCTTCCTCTCCCCCTCCCTCTCTCACCCTCTCTCCTCACTAACCCGTCCTCTCTTTACACTTCTCCTCTCTCCTCCCTCTCTCCTGCCTCTGTCCTTCTTTTCTCCTCTCTCTCTACTCCCTTTATTCTCCTCCCCTCTCCCTCCCACTTTCAACCACCCTTCCTGCCATCACTCCCCCTCACCTCCCATTCTCTCCCCATACCTTTCTGTCCCTCCCTCTTTTCCTCTCTCACCCAACCTACTCTACTCTATTCCCCTCCCTATCTCTACCTCTCTCCCTCCTTTCCTCTCTCACTCCTCTCTCCTTCTCTCACCCTCTCTTCCTCTTGTCCGCTTCTACCCTCTCTCCCTCCTCTCTCTCTCTCTCTCTCTCTCTCACACACCCTCTCTCTCCCTCCTCTCTTCCCCTCTCTACTCTCTACCCCTCTTCTCCCTCTTCTCTCCTTCTCTCATCTTCTCTCCCTCTCTTCCACTCTCACTCTCTTCCTCTCTCACCCGTTCTACTCTCTCCCTCTTCCTATCTTTACCTCTCTCCTCTCACCCTCTCTTCCTCCCTCCCCCTTCTCTACTCTCTACCCCTCTCTCACCCTCTCTTCCTCTCTCCCTCCTCTCTTCCTCTCTCTCACCCTCTCCACTCTCTATCCCTCTCTTTCTCTTCAAAGTGCAATCCGATACAGGTGCACTAGAGTAAAGCTAAATTTAAAATCCCGCCCGGCAACTGCGACCTCCCCAGTACTTAAAATACTGCAGTACTAATGCAGTACTATGAGATGTGAGGTACTGCAGTACGAGATCTAAGTTTGACCCAGACAGGGGCGTGTTACGAGCAGGACACGCCCCTCCAATCACAGCCAGGAAACTCTGAGAAGATGTAAACAACAAAATAAACATTGGGTACAATTACATTACCAGAAAACAGATGACTATAGAGAAGGTTACAGAAAATCAGATGCTAATCGGTATTAAAACTAGTATCGAAACTAGATAATCATTAGATAAGATCATTAGATAATTAGATAGATAATCATAATCTAGTATCGAAACTTTTTTAATCATTTCGATACTAAAAAAGTCACATTCACAGGACAGAGATGAAGCCTTCCTGAATGTCTTTAGAATGATTTTGAGCTGTAGCAGAACAAGTATAAGAGCACATTAGACTTAGACTTGGAATTAGACAAACTTTATTGATCCACAAGGGAAATTATTTGGATACAGTAGCTCAGATATATTAGTATACGCCCATGGAGCACTATGGAACCTATAGGACCACTGAGGGATTACACAGATATAAGGACATATGGGAATAGAAAAGAAAGTACTACTATTTAATGTTGAAAATCACATTCTATTATCTAAAGAGAGTTTTTGAGTATTGAGTCTATTCCTTAGTATTGAGAAATTTGCAAGAAATTTTAGTATCGTGACAACACAACAGAAATCTGATGATCAAAAACGCCTGGTGACGCATCAGTTAAAGCCCCCGTATGTCACATTTTAACAAAAAATATACTTTATAGTATTATTTGAAGTTTTATTGCACTGAAAAACTTAAAAAAACATGCTGTAGTTACTCCAAACCATTACTGGCTATGAGAAGTCCAAACTCCCATGTGACCTCTTTCGGTGGCAGAGTGGTTAGCCTTTGTGTGTGGATTTTGCTTGTTCTCCCTGGTCCACAGCAGCAGTGAGGGCTCCGAGAAAGCTCTTCTGGGAGGTGTCTAATTTCAGTGGTGGACAGGTGCCGTCTATCTCCTGGGATCGTGTATTAAAATAGAGAGAGCTGAACTTTGCTGTGGTCCTGGTTTGATCTGCAAAGCTCCACAAAGTTGGTTTATTATTTTTATGGCTTAAAGTCCTTTCAACTGACGATATTTGAACCATAAACCAGGTCGACAAATCAGCAATCTGACATTTACACGGCAAACTCCACCTGAGGATCCTGACCTGTCTCCAGTTCAGTTTAGAAGTTTAGACGAGAGCAATTCTAGAATGTTGTGAAATCCATTTTTAGTCCAGGTTTAGTTCAAGTTTAATCCTGGTCCTAGTCCTGGTTTAGTTTTGGTTTAGGCTCGATATAGTCCTGGTCTAATGCTGGTATAATCCTGGTTTAGTCCTGGTTTAGTCCTGGTTTAGTGCTGGTTTGGTCCTAGTTTAGTTCTGCTTTAATCATGGTTCAGTCCTGGTTTAGTCCTGGTTTAGTCATGGTTTAGTCCTGGTTTGGTTTTGGTTTAGTCCTGGGTTAGTCCTGGATATTCCTGGTTTAGTCCTGGTTTGGTTTTGGTTTAGTCCTAGGTTAGTCCTGGATATTCCTGGTTCAGTCCTGGTTTGGTTTAGATTTAGTCCTGTTTTAGTCCTGGTTGAGTTCTGGTTCAGTCCTTGTTTAGTCCTAGTTTAGATCTGGTTCAGTCCTGGCTTGGTTTAGTCATGATTTAGTCATGGTTTAGTTCTGGTTTACTCTTGATTCAGCCCTGGTTTTGTTTGCGTTTAGTCCTGGTTTAGTCCTGGGTGTTCCTGGTTGAGTCCTGGTTTAGTGCTTGTTTGGTCTTAAATTATTTCTGCTTTAATCCTGGTTCAGTCCTGATTCTGTCCTGATTCGGTCCTGGTTTAGTCCTGGTTTAGTTATGATTTTGTCCTGCATTGAAACTAAAATATTACATTGTCACATGAACCTCTTTAGGAATTTGTACGATCACAAATGCATCTACCTCACAGTGTCTGATACTAATGACCTGTCCCTCTGTATGGTGTCTCTCTGCAGTTTTATCCTGTCTCTCTGCAGTTTTATCCTGTCTCTCTGCAGTTTTATCCTGTCTCTCTGCATATTATCCTGTCTCTCTGCAGTTTTATCCTGTCTCTCTGCAGTTTTATCCTGTCTCTCTGCAGTTTTATCCTGTCTCTCTGCGTACTATCCTGTCTCTCTGCGTATTATCCTGTATCTCTGCATATTATACTGTCTCTCTGCGTATTATCCTGTCTCTCTGCAGTTTTATCCTGTCTCTCTGCAGTATGATCCTGTCTCTCTGCAGTATTATCCTGTCTCTCTGCTTATTATCCTGTCTCTCTGCTTATTATCCTATCTCTCTGCATATTATCCTGTCTCTCTGCAGTTTTATCCTGTCTCTCTGCAGTATGATCCTGTCTCTCTGCAGTATGATCCTGTCTCTCTGCAGTATTATCCTGTCTCTCTGCAGTTTTATCCTGTCTCTCTGCAGTTTTATCCTGTCTCTCTGCATATTATCCTGTCTCTCTGCAGTTTTATCCTGTCTCTCTGCGTATTATCCTGTATCTCTGCGTATTATCCTGTCTCTCTGCGTATTATATTGTCTCTCTGCAGTATTATCCTGTCTCTCTGCAGTTTTATCCTGTCTCTCTGCGTACTATCCTGTCTCTCTGCGTATTATCCTGTATCTCTGCATATTATCCTGTCTCTCTGCGTATTATCCTGTCTCTCTGCAGTATTATCCTGTATCTCTGCGTATTATCCTGTCTCTCTGTGTATTATCCTGTCTCTCTGCGTATTATACTGTCTCTCTGCGTATTATCCTGTATCTCTGCGTATTATCCTGTCTCTCTGCAGTATTATCCTGTCTCTCTGCGTATTATCCTGTCTCTCTGCGTATTATCCTGTCTCTCTGCGTATTATCCTGTCTCTCTGCAGTATTATCCTGTATCTCTGCGTATTATCCTGTCTCTCTCTGTGTATTATCCTGTCTCTCTGCGTATTATCCTGTCTCTCTGCGTATTATCCTGTATCTCTGCGTATTATACTGTCTCTCTGCGTATTATCCTGTCTCTCTGCGTATTATCCTGTCTCTCTGCGTATTATCCTGTCTCTCTGCAGTATTATCCTGTATCTCTGCGTATTATCCTGTCTCTCTGTGTATTATCCTGTCTCTCTGCGTATTATCCTGTCTCTCTGCGTATTATCCTGTATCTCTGCGTATTATACTGTCTCTCTGCGTATTATCCTGTATCTCTGCGTATTATCCTGTCTCTCTGCAGTATTATCCTGTCTCTCTGCAGTATTATCCTGTCTCTCTGCGTATTATCCTGTATCTCTGCGTATTATCCTGTCTCTCTGCAGTATTATCCTGTCTCTCTGCAGTATTATCCTGTCTCTGCGCATTATCCTGTCTCTCTCTACAGTATTATCCTGTCTCTCTGCAGTATTATCCTGTCTCTCTGCAGTATTATCCTGTCTCTGCGCATTATCCTGTCTCTCTCTACAGTATTATCCTGTCTCTCTGTGTATTGTCCCTGTCTGAGCTAACCGCCTGGTGCTGGCCCTGCTTGTATTGCAGATGTGAATGAGTGCGCGGGGAGGCCCTGTCTAAACTCTTACTCTTGTAAAAATCTGATTGGTGGATATCACTGCGCCTGCTTCCGTGGATGGGTGGGCCAAAACTGTCACATCAGTCAGTATCCAACAAACTCCAAACTCCAACCCAATCTGTCCACCGGATCTGTGCTGCTCGCTTTAGCGCTTCACTGCTAGTTCTGCTCTTCCACTGGCAAAATGTGGCAAATCTCTAATTATGTACAGTATATAAAATTATTCATGACAACTTTACCGCATCAGTTTGTAGTACAATCACTGTCGCGCCTCTCTCTGTACCTGCCTCGTTGTTTTGGTCTTAAAATGTTCGTGTTAACCTTCTCTACATGATCCTGGTGTTTGTATTTCGCTGTTTTGTCCATAAACAAGATATGAACATTAATAACAGACAAATTTGATTGACAGTATTCCAATTTTAATTTTTCTAATTCGAATTTGGAGCTAAGTATTAACTTGGCTCCGAATTCGCCTCTGTAAAGCCTCAATGAGCTGCATTTGACTGAAGCCGAACATCTCTTTATACAGTACAATCAGTTAAAAAAGCAAAACAATACAGCTTTGACAGTGACTAGTTTTTAATATTTAAGATTAGGAATATGTCTGTAAAGCTCCATTCACACACTGTTCCCAGAAAATTACTGGATACAAAATGTAATCACGTAGCAGAACCAAAGAACCAACTAAAGTTTTTTCTGGTTTTATTCACACATACACCTTCGCTGAATATTCCCAGTCATTTACCAGGGGAATTTACAGATCAAAAATGCAGGAAATCACTTCACACATGACTGTGTTCTGACAAAACGCCAGTAGAGTCCCAGGTCAGGCTGTGTATGTGAATAGCGCTTCATTTTACTACCATAAAACATATAATCTTAATATAAAGGTTTTGACAATACCAAATATTATTAACTTCAAAATGAAAGCTTGTATTTGCCAGTGGAACAGAGCTCTCCTTCCTCCTCTTAGTTTTTTACAGTTCTGTCTTAAATCTTGGATCTCTGGCCTCAGTTCAATCATTTTAAAATTCCTCAGATTTTCCTCACAAATTTCAGTGATATCTTTTACGTCTATAATTCGTCTCTAATTCCTAAATAAAGCACGTTCACTTCTGTACGGTCAAAGCATGAGGTACTCTGACCTTAGTTCTCAGTGCATGGTACAGCTGCTTCTGTTTCTCCATTTTAACCTCGTTTATCGAACAGGATTTTAATATTTTTGTTTGTTTTTCAGATGTGAACAGTTGCCATGGACAGTGTCAGAACGGAGCCACATGTAAGGTGAGAAAAACACTGTGGAATATTTATAACTTTAAAATAAAATAAAAATCCTTACCAAGATACTAATCAATACTAAACGACATATTGAAACTAGATTTGAGCAGGTATCGATATAGACTTGGACAAACTTTAATGATCCACAGGGGAAATGATTCGGACACAGTAGCTTCACACATCACAATATACAGTAATATAATAACAAAGAAAAAAATATATAAATGGTGATAATAAATTCTTTATAAGTAGCAAAAATAGAAAGAGACCGGTGTGAAATAAATCATAATTATATAAAAGTATATGTACAATGTATATGTACAGGTACAGTAAAAAAAGATGATGTGATTGACAGGACATAGGGTTATCTGTTACATAAGGGTGAGTTGTACAGTTGTAGGGAGTATTATCTGTTACATAAGGGTGAGTTGTACAGTTGTAGGGAGTATTATCTGTTACATAAGGGTGAGTTGTACAGTTGTAGGGAGTATTATCTGTTACATAAGGGTGAGTTGTTGTACAGTTGTAGGGAGTATTATCTGTTACATAAGGGTGAGTTGTTGTACAGTTGTAGGGAGTATTATCTGTTACATAAGGGTGAGTTGTTGTACAGTTGTAGGGAGTATTATCTGTTACATAAGGGTGAGTTGTACAGTTGTAGGGAGTATTATCTGTTACATAAGGGTGAGTTGTTGTACAGTTGTAGGGAGTATTATCTGTTACATAAGGGTGAGTTGTTGTACAGTTGTAGGGAGTATTATCTGTTACATAAGGGTGAGTTATTGTACAGTTGTAGGGAGTATTATCTGTTACATAAGGGTGAGTTGTACAGTTGTAGGGAGTATTATCTGTTACATAAGGGTGAGTTGTACAGTTGTAGGGAGTATTATCTGTTACATAAGGGTGAGTTGTTGTACAGTTGTAGGGAGTATTATCTGTTACATAAGGGTGAGTTGTTGTACAGTTGTAGGGAGTATTATCTGTTACATAAGGGTGAGTTGTTGTACAGTTGTAGGGAGTATTATCTGTTACATAAGGGTGAGTTGTTGTACAGTTGTAGGGAGTATTATCTGTTACATAAGGGTGAGTTGTTGTACAGTTGTAGGGAGTATTATCTGTTACATAAGGGTGAGTTGTTGTACAGTTGTAGGGAGTATTATCTGTTACATAAGGGTGAGTTATTGTACAGTTGTAGGGAGTATTATCTGTTACATAAGGGTGAGTTGTACAGTTGTAGGGAGTATTATCTGTTACATAAGGGTGAGTTGTTGTACAGTTGTAGGGAGTATTATCTGTTACATAAGGGTGAGTTGTTGTACAGTTGTAGGGAGTATTATCTGTTACATAAGGGTGAGTTATTGTACAGTTGTAGGGAGTATTATCTGTTACATAAGGGTGAGTTGTACAGTTGTAGGGAGTATTATCTGTTACATAAGGGTGAGTTGTTGTACAGTTGAAGGGAGTATTATCTGTTACATAAGGGTGAGTTGTTGTACAGTTGTAGGGAGTATTATCTGTTACATAAGGGTGAGTTGTTGTACAGTTGTAGGGAGTATTATCTGTTACATAAGGGTGAGTTGTACAGTTGTACAGTTGTAGGGAGTATTATCTGTTACATAAGGGTGAGTTGTACAGTTGTAGGGAGTATTATCTGTTACATAAGGGTGAGTTGTACAGTTGTAGGGAGTATTATCTGTTACATAAGGGTGAGTTGTACAGTTGTAGGGAGTATTATCTGTTACATAAGGGTGAGTTGTTGTACAGTTGTAGGGAGTATTATCTGTTACATAAGGGTGAGTTGTTGTACAGTTGTAGGGAGTATTATCTGTTACATAAGGGTGAGTTGTTGTACAGTTGTAGGGAGTATTATCTGTTACATAAGGGTGAGTTGTACAGTTGTAGGGAGTATTATCTGTTACATAAGGGTGAGTTGTACAGTTGTAGGGAGTATTATCTGTTACATAAGGGTGAGTTGTACAGTTGTAGGGAGTATTATCTGTTACATAAGGGTGAGTTGTACAGTTGTAGGGAGTATTATCTGTTACATAAAGGTGAGTTGTACAGTTGTAGGGAGTATTATTTGTTACATACCGGTGAGTTGTACAGTTGTAGGGAGTATTATCTGTTACACAAGGGTGAGTTGTTGTACACTTGTAGGGAGTATTATCTGTTCCATAAGGGTGAGTTATTGTACACTTGTAGGGAGTATTATCTGTTACATAAGGGTGAGTTGTTGTACAGTTGTAGGGAGTATTATCTGTTACATAAGGGTGAGTTGTTGTACAGTTGTAGGGAGTATTATCTGTTACATAAGGGTGAGTTGTTGTACAGTTGTAGGGAGTATTATCTGTTACATAAGGGTGAGTTGTACAGTTGTAGGGAGTATTATCTGTTACATAAGGGTGAGTTGTACAGTTGTAGGGAGTATTATCTGTTACATAAGGGTGAGTTGTACAGTTGTAGGGAGTATTATCTGTTACATAAGGGTGAGTTGTACAGTTGTAGGGAGTATTAACTGTTACATAAAGGTGAGTTGTACAGTTGTAGGGAGTATTATTTGTTACATACCGGTGAGTTGTACAGTTGTAGGGAGTATTATCTGTTACACAAGGGTGAGTTGTTGTACACTTGTAGGGAGTATTATCTGTTCCATAAGGGTGAGTTATTGTACACTTGTAGGGAGTATTATCTGTTACATAAGGGACATTCCAGACAAAGCAAAATCATCACCATAGAGACAAGCAGATGATAGACCTCTCCACCAGAAAAGTTACATAATGCACCTTTAGAGATACGATTATTGTAGGTATTGCATTGTAGTAGTAATAGTAGTAGTAGTAGTAATAGTAGTAGCAGCAGCAGTAGTAGTCATATTCTACTGCAGTAACAAAATCAATATTAAGTACAAAACCTTTTCCTTGGTAACAAAAATGAGTTTAAATCTTTTTTATTTGACAGAACTTTGATTCTAAAACAGTAGATCTTTGTGCTGGTGGAGAATTGCGTCAGAAGATGGAGGGAGAGGGGAGGAGAGAAGGAGAGATAAAGAGAGAGAGGGGAGAGGAAAGAAGGAGAGAGAGAGAGAGAGGACAGACAGAGGAGAGAAGGACAGAGAGGAGAGAATGAGAGAGAGACAGAGAGAGGGAGAAGAGAGAGATAGGGGAGAGGGAGGGAGAAGGGAGAGAGGAGGGAAATGAGAGGGAGAGAGGAGAGAAATGAGGGAGAGATGGAGAGAGAGAGCTGGAGAAGAGAGAGATGTAGACAAGAGAGGGTGAGAGAGTCAGAGAGAAGGCGAGAGAGGAGGGAAATGAGAGAGGGAGGAGAGATAGGAAAGAGAGAAAGGGAGGATCTGGCAGAAGACGAGACAATGAAGTGAGCTGGAGGCCAAACTCTGGGGTCAATGCAAGTTTTACGTCGTCTCCCAAGAATGCAACAACACAAATAAATAACTGTGGAATCAAAGTGAGTTCAAAACTATTCTTCATCTGACTTTCCATGGGGGGTAATGCTAACTGGAGGCACCGCTCTGTCTGAAGAACTGTTACTCAAATTAGACTTGGCCTACAAGAACTGGCTTAAACTATTATGGATTCCTTCGACTAAATTTAAAAACAAAGACTAGACGTACTTCACAGTGGTCCAACATGTGTCTCTCTCTTTTGGCTTGAGTGAAAGGTCTCATAACTTTTAATGAGCTCTGATTTCACAGACACACAGACGAATGCAGAGCTGAAACGAGCTTCCAAAATGATTCAAATGAAACTTTTTAATGAGAAGATTGAGGATAATTGTGAAGCGTTTGAAGCAGCAGTTTGGACATGTTTCACTCTGTCAACTCTGAGCTCACCTGGTTTACTCCAGGTAGATTTAAAAAGGAAATTTTCCACCTTTAAGGCTCAATGCACTTTACATGTGTGCCCATTCACACACATTCACACACACACACATTCATACACCAGTGTACACAGGCACTGGGGGCGAGGTGGGTTAAGTGTCTTGCTCAAGGACACTGACACTATTCAGCTGTGAATATTCATCTGTTCACCTGTGGGTCAGAGGATTAGACCGCTCAGTCAATCATGTTTATGCTGAGAGGGGATTCGAACCGCCAACCTTTGGATCAGTGGACACTTTACCAACTGAGCTATTGTCGACCAAGGAGAAAAAACAACAAATTCTAATATAGAAAAACTGAAAATGAACAATAAACCTTTGACCTGCTCCACCCCAGTTAAAGGAACCGCAGTTTGAAAGATGCTGAAATCCAGTTAATTTAAACCTAAAATGTCTCTCTCTGATCTGAACGGTCACTCCCTAAACCCCAGCACCTACAGCCAGTCATGAATCAGTGCTAGTGCAGCCTCTGCAGCTCAGGGAGGGAATTCTGGAGGTTCTGAGCTTCACGTGAGGCCCAGTCTGTCTGTATCTGCAGGTTAAGTCACTGGAAACACAGGTTCAGTTGTGACTGAAGAACCTTATTTGAAACTGTAAGAGCACTGCAGGCTACATACTGTACCTTTAAACACTACTGAGATACAGAAGGCTGGGAGGGCATCTGACTCTTTCCTTTGCTCATCAGGAGGGCTCCAGAGGGTACCAGTGCCTGTGCAGACCGGGCTTCGTGGGCAGACACTGTGAGCTGCAGAGAGACCAGTGTGAGAGCGCCCCCTGCAGGAACAGAGGCCAGTGTGTGGCTGTGGCCGACGGCTTCAGGTGTGAGTGTGCGCCCGGCTTCTCTGGGAAACTCTGTGAGGTGAGTTTAAACTGTCGACATTTAAAGATCTGAAAATATAACATCTTAAACATAAAGTGATTTCATGCATGAAGCTGGTGTGATGGCAAAACTACTTGAACTATACATATATAGCTCGATTTTGATCCAAGCACAAACCAGGACTAAATAGGACTAAACCAGGACCAAACCAAACAATATGAGAACTGAACAGGGTGTGAACCTAACCAAGACCAAGCACAAACGACGACTAAACTAGGACTAGACCAGGACTAATCTCAAAGTTATCCAGAATTAAACTAACCAGGATTAAACTAGGACTAAACCAACAGAAGTATTTAACCAGGACTAGACTAGGGCTAAACCAGGACTAAACCAGGTCTAGAACCACATTTGTTAGACTTATTAGACTTTTGACCAATCACATCTGAAAAAGATCTGGCCATTCAGAGATATAAATATATGCACTCAAAGATTATATCAACTTTTACAATAATGATTAGGTTTTAAACTGTACTTAAAGAAGCTAACAGTGGAATCAGTATTTGAAGAGTTTTAAAAATGCTGTAAGTCCTGTTAAGGACAACGCACACCGGGACGCTTTGACACGCGGCAAAATTGGCGGCGCTCGACCCTGTGCCACTATCGGGGTTTGTTGAATCGGGACGCGGCGCTGCATCCTAAAACACATGAAGCATTCTGCACTTGTACGGTGAGTACACACACGTCTGCTCTGTGACCGACAAAAGAAGGTGTGATCGTTAAGGAGCGCCACGAGAGCTGCAGGAGCGGCAGGGAAAACCCCTGTGTTCAACTCGGCAAAACACCGGCTCCTCTCCTGCATCTCTCCGTGCGGGGAAACTCTCTTCTCTCGCTAAACTCACTGTAACCTCCTCAAGAGTTGTGTTAAAGTCTTTTTAAGAGCCATGACGAGCGGCGTTCAGTGTGTGTTGTGCGCATTTTGGTGTACGTTTTACAGTTCTTATTGCAGTGGTCGGGTAAAGTTTTCCCACATTTATTTCCATGTTTTTCCATGTTTTCAGATCCAGGCCGACCTGTGCAGTCCCAACCCGTGCCAGAACCAGGCCCAGTGCTCCAGTGAGGCCGGAGTCTTCTACTGCACCTGCCCCGAGGAGTACGAGGGCCAAACCTGCTCAGAACGCAAGGACCACTGCAAAACCAACCACTGTAAAGGTAAAAGTACTACTAATACTACCGCAAAACCAACCACTGTAAAGGTAAAAGTACTACTAATACTACCGCGAAACCAACCACTGTAAAGGTAAAAGTACTACTGATACTACCGCAAAACCAACCACTGTAAAGGTAAAAGTACTACTGATACTACCGTAAAACCAACCACTGTAAAGGTAAAAGTACCATATAGATACTGTAAAAGCTTCTCTCCTCCCCACCTACCCTCTCCTCTTTCTCTCCTCCTTTCCTCCTCTCCTTTTCTCCTCTTTACCTCCTCTTCTGACCTCTTTCTTTCTCTCCTCTGACCTCTTCTCTGACCTATTCTCTGACCTCTTCTCTAACCTCTCTCTCCTCCTCCCTAACCTTTCTCTCCTTCTCTCTCACTTCTCTCTCTCTCCTCCTCTCTGACCTCTCTCTCTCCTCCTCTCTGACCTCTCTCTCTCTCTCCTCCTCTCTGACCTCTCTCGTGCTCTCCTCCTCTCTGACCTCTCTCTCCTCCTCAGAGAGGAGGAGAGAGAGAGAAGTCATCTCTCTCTCTCCTCCTCTCTGAGTTCTCTCTCCTCTCACTTCTCTCTCTCCTCCTCTCTGACCTTTCTCTCCTCCTCCTCTCTGACCTCTCTCTCTCTCTCCTCCTCTCTGACCTCTCTCGTGCTCTCCTCCTCTCTGACCTCTCTCTCCTCCTCTTTGACTTCTCTCTCTCCTCTTCTCTGACCTCTCTCTCTCTCTCCTCCTCCTCTCTGACCTCTTTCTCTCTGACCTCTCTCTGTCTCCTCCTCTCTGACCTCTCTCTGTCTCCTCCTCTCTGACCTCTCCCTCTCTCCTCCTCTCTGACCTCTCTCTGTCTCCTCCTCTCTGACCTCTCCCTCTCTCCTCCTCTCTGACCTCTCCCTCTCTCCTCCTCTCTGACCTCTCTCTGTCTCCTCCTCTCTGACCTCTCCCTCTCTCCTCCTCTCTGACCTCTCTCTGTCTCTCCTCCTCTCTGACCTCTCTCTCTCCTCCTCTCTGACCTCTCTCTCTCTCCTCCTCTCTGACCTCTCTCTCTCTCCTCCTCTCTGACCTCTCTCTGTCTCCTCCTCTCTGACTTCTCTCTCTCTCCTCCTCTCTGACCTCTCTCTGTCTCCTCCTCTCTGACCTCTCTCTGTCTCCTCCTCTCTGACCTCTCCCTCTCTCCTCCTCTCTGACCTCTCTCTGTCTCCTCCTCTCTGACCTCTCCCTCTCTCCTCCTCTCTGACCTCTCTCTGTCTCTCCTCCTCTCTGACCTCTCTCTCTCCTCCTCTCTGACCTCTCTCTCTCTCTCCTCCTCTCTGACCTCTCTCTGTCTCTCCTCCTCTCTGACCTCTCTCTGTCTCCTCCTCTCTGACCTCTCCCTCTCTCCTCCTCTCTGACCTCTCCCTCTCTCCTCCTCTCTGACCTCTCTCTGTCTCCTCCTCTCTGACCTCTCCCTCTCTCCTCCTCTCTGACCTCTCTCTGTCTCTCCTCCTCTCTGACATCTCTCTCTCCTCCTCTCTGACCTCTCTCTCTGTCTCCTCCTCTCTGACCTCTCTCTGTCTCCTCCTCTCTGACTTCTCTCTGTCTCCTCCTCTCTGACCTCTCTCTGTCTCTCCTCCTCTCTGACCTCTCTCTCTCTCCTCCTCTCTGACCTCTCCCTCTCTCCTCCTCTCTGACCTCTCTCTGTCTCCTCCTCTCTGACTTCTCTCTGTCTCCTCCTCTCTGACCTCTCTCTGTCTCTCCTCCTCTCTGACCTCTCTCTCTCTCCTCCTCTCTGACCTCTCCCTCTCTCCTCCTCTCTGACCTCTCCCTCTCTCCTCCTCTCTGACATCTCTCTCTCCTCCTCTCTGACCTCTCTCTGTCTCTCCTCCTCTCTGACCTCTCTCTGTCTCCTCCTCTCTGACTTCTCTCTGTCTCCTCCTCTCTGACCTCTCTCTGTCTCTCCTCCTCTCTGACCTCTCTCTCTCTCCTCCTCTCTGACCTCTCCCTCTCTCCTCCTCTCTGACCTCTCTCTGTCTCCTCCTCTCTGACTTCTCTCTGTCTCCTCCTCTCTGACCTCTCTCTGTCTCTCCTCCTCTCTGACCTCTCTCTCTCTCCTCCTCTCTGACCTCTCCCTCTCTCCTCCTCTCTGACTTCTCTCTCTCTCCTCCTCTCTGACCTCTCTCTGTCTCTCCTCCTCTCTGACCTCTCTCTCTCTCCTCCTCTCTGACCTCTCCCTCTCTCCTCCTCTCTGACCTCTCTCTGTCTCTTCCTCTCTGACCTCTCTCTCTCTCTCCTCCTCTCTGACCTCTCTCTGTCTCTCCTCCTCTCTGACCTCTCTCTGTCTCTCCTCCTCGCTGACCTCTCTCTCTCCTCCTCTCTGACCTCTTTCTCTCTCTCCTCCTCTCTGACCTCTCTCTGTCTCTCCTCCTCTCTGACCTCTCTCTCTGTCTCCTCCTCTCTGACCTCTTTCTCTCTCTCCTCCTCTCTGACCTCTCTCTGTCTCTCCTCCTCTCTGACCTCTCTCTCTGTCTCCTCCTCTCTGACCTCTGTCTCTCTCTCCTCCTCTCTGATTTCTCCCTCTCTCCTCCTCTCTGATTTCTCCCTCTCTCCTCCTCTCTGATTTCTCTCTGTCTCCTCCTCTCTGACTTCTCTCTGTCTCCTCCTCTCTGACTTCTCTCTGTCTCCTCCTCTCTGACTTCTCTCTGTCTCCTCCTCTCTGACCTCTCTCTCTCTCCTCCTCTCTGACCTCTCTCTGTCTCCTCCTCTCTGACCTCTGTCTCTGTCCTCAGTTCTGGACAGCTGTACGGTGGTCGTGTCTTCTAACCGCACTGGACAAAGCGGTGGAGGAGGTGGAGATGTTTGGCACCTGCCCTCGTCTGTGTGTGGACCTCATGGACACTGCCTGTCTCTGCCTCAGGGAAACTTCAGCTGCTCCTGTGACCCGGGCTTCAGTGGAGCGTACTGCCATGAGAGTGAGTCTGAAACGGGACTGTGTCTGAGCCATGACGAGACACACTGGTTGTGGTTTAAAGCGGGGGTATTACGCAGAATCCACTTTTTGGAGCTTTCTTTCGTGTTATAACATTAATCCGTAAGTGGTTTTAGATGTCATCCATGCATGTTTGAGTCATCCAGTGATCTCTCCCAGGGCCTATTCAAACCCTTCTTACAATTAGCAATTCAATTCAATGTGCAGTAGTTTCATTCGTGGGATGCATGCTGACTGTGTTGTGATAGCGCTCTGAAGGGGGGGTGACTGTGCACGGAGAGCAAAGGTAGGGGGGAATTTAGCATTTTCAAAACAATTAAAGGTGATGTGGTGATCTAAATATGTAAGATAAGAGTTAAGAATGACCCTGGACAATTATCCTCTCCCTTCATTTACCAAAGTTGGCCCAAAGAGAACGCAACAACGGCAAGACCTGCTGATCAGAAAGAAAAGTCTGATTTGTGCCTCACTAACAGATACTCCTCTTTCTACTTTCTCCTCTCTCTATCTACCACGCCCCCTCTCTCCTCCTCTCCTCTCTATTTCTCTCCTCATTATTTCTCTCTCTCTCCCCCTCTCCTACCTCTCTCCCCCTCTCTCCACCCTCTCTCTCTCCCCCTCTCCTCTCTCTCTCACCCTCTCACTCTTCTCCTCCCCTTCTCCTCCTCTCCTCTCTCTCTATCTCTCTCTCCCTCCACCTTTCATTCTCTCTCCCTCTCACCTCTCCCTCTCCTTCTCCCTCCCCTCTCTCTTCTCCCCCTCTCTCTCCACCCTCTCTCTCTCTCCCCCTCTCCTTCTCTCTATTTCACTCTCTCTCTTTCCCCCCTTTCCCTCTCTCCCTCCCCCTCTCTCTCACCCTCTCACTCCACCCTCTCTCTCCCCCTCTCGCACTCTTTCTTCTCCTCCATCTCTCTCTCCCTCCACCTTTCCTTCTCTCTGTCCCTCTCTCTTCTCCCCCTCTCCCTCTCCTCCTCTGTCTCTCAGACATAAATGACTGTGCGTCCCTGCCCTGTCTAAATGGAGGCACGTGTATCGATGGGATCAGTTCGTTCCACTGTCTGTGTCCTGACGGCTGGGAGGGACACCTCTGCAACATCGGTCTGATTTATCAATAAACATTATTCATTATTATTATTATTATTATAAAAATCTAACATAAATTTTATGTTTGTTTGTGTTAAAGATGTGGACGAATGCAACAGCGCCCCCTGTCTGAACGCAGGGCACTGCGTGGATCTGCTCAATGACTTTTACTGTGATTGTGTGGAGGGCTGGAAGGGCAAAACCTGCAGCTCACGTAAGTGTTTTTGTCACTAAACTGTGCGGGTGGTGCTTGAATCGCATTGGCGACAGTTTTTGTGCATTTTAAAGGTCCAGTATTACACAAAATGGACTCTTGTGAACTTTAAGCCACGTTATAATGTTCTTACCTCCTCGAAAACAGACCTGGAGTTGTGTTTTGTTTCATTCACACATGTTTGAGTAACCCTTTATTTATTTATTTATTTATTTTATTTATTAGTTTACATCTCCAAAGCCCAAAGCGCTCTGTTCCACCTTGTGATGTCATGAAGTGGTAATTTTCCAAGTGAACAGCTCCTTTTACTTTTTACTGAGTAGAGATTGGCAATTCAGACTGAAATGATCCAAATGATTCTAGTGAAGGTGTATGGAGTTTAAAAACACAGTGGAGCACTTGTATTACCACATGACATCATAAGGTGGTTTCTGTTTGAGAGAAGAACTCAGCCTAAATCTGCAGGTTTGTGAGTTAAACATGTGTGAATGAAACAAAACACAACTCCAGGTCTGTTTGTGATGAGGAAACAACATTAGAACAGAGATTTAAAAACAGCGTAATATGGGCCCTTTAATGCAAACTTGGTAAATTTGCAGCTTTCTGGTTAAAATGTGTCAAAATGGGTCCTGGCTCCAGTGGCCACCGCAGTTTTAAGGTGACACCACAAAACACTGCCCTGATCACAGCCAGGTTTGATTACACTTACCTGGCTGCAGGGGCGGAGTTTGAAGAGTGGACAGACTGATCCACTGTTCAGAGTCCAACACGTATCACAGATTAAGAAAATAAAACTGGAGAAGGAAGTGCGTACAGAGCAGCTGGCATGTGCCGGTGGAGGTGAAAACGGCAAAATGTCGTCTTGAAAATAAGCGATAAAAGCTGATTTAAACACAAACAAATCACTCCAAATACAACTTCAGAGGGTCAATGAGAAGAAACGACTATAACACTCTGAAAAGTTTAACATTTTAACTGTAATAATCACATTTTCTACCATCAAATTTTTCAAACGGGTGATGTAAAATGTTTAAAATGAAAAACATATGTAGATTTTTAAAAACTGCAACTTTTAAAACAGAAATATCATTTTTTTTCTGAGCTTTTAGCCTTATTACCTTTAGTTTGCTCAGAGCTGTATTCAGATTCAGGTTCATGCATGTTTGAGTGGTCCTGTATTATTCTGCATTTGAGGCTTCAGTGCTCAGAAAATGTCTGTTTTCTATTTCCTCCCTCTGCTCTGAAACGACTGCGATTATTAAGAAATAATGGGACTCTGAGTCACACGTGTAGGTTTAAGAAATGTCTTGTGGCCATTTTTGACCAAATAAAAACACCTCAATGAAAATCTGCTGCTTGTTACAGTGAAATGTGTAAGAAATGATCACAAAATAACAGGAAAAGAATATGCCCCCTCTTTAAAGCCACACTATGGAACATTTTAGTAACGCTTTGGTTGTGTTTATTGCACTGAAAAACACACGTCCTTACTTCGAGCGGGCTTGCATCTCCACGAACCTGACTCTCATTTAACCTGGAAGAGGGTCTGTGCCTGCTTGTTTCCATGGAAATCTTGCTCCTCTGGCTACAATATTCCACAGTATCTCCATGGAGAATGTTCCAAAGTATCGCTTTAACCTCCTATCTCCATTGAATCGTGCAAGTGACGTGCCGTCTCCAGAACGATTCATACTTACAGTCTGCTCTGGCTCAGGAAGTATATTTTCCATTCATTTTTCGCTTAATTAAAAAAAACCTAAAATATTAAAGGTGCACTATGTAACTTTTTGGTTGGGGATCCGTCACCTGCTTGTGTCTATGGAGATGTCATTGCTCTGCCGGGAATGTTCCATAGTATGTCAATGAACAGCTATACTTTACATTTATGAAATTATAACTCAAAAATACCTAGAAAAACAGGCATTCTGACTCTCCACATATCTGACCTGTCACTTGTTCTGGTTTGGTCTCCATGACGATAGAAAAATTTAATGCCATACTGTGAAACTCTTCTACACAAAGATACTGTACCATGACGACTAACGAGCGTCGTGTTAACTAATATCCGTAACTTTTAAGTCCAAAAAACACATTTAAAGCTTTGTCGAAATGCTTTAATAACGTTTAAAGCATTTAAAAGTTTTAAAGCTTTATAAAGTTTCAGAAACACATTTTTAAATTCAATTATAGGTCAAATTTTCAAACTTATTTATTTATTTATTTATTTTTATTTTATTTTATTAAAAAAATTTTTTCGGAAAGTCTAGATTTGATGGGTGAAACTGGGAAATCCATAAACACACACACACACACACACACACACACACACACACACACACACACACACACACACACAATTTGCTGGTGTTTATTGAAGGAGGACGGCATCACTTCTCCATAGCAATTTTAGCATTAGCGGTAATTTGGTTTCGATTACTCATCATAGTAATTTTCTGATTTTCCATATCCGCCTAAATTAGGACAAAATAACTTCATCATTTAAGTGACTGTTCTGACAGATCTGAGCCTGTGTGGTCCGGCCTCTTCTCATTTAAACCGGGATTACGCCGTGTTACTTTAAGGATTATTTCAATAGTTTTGGAACATTGGCTCTTGTCATCTCCCTCTGTCCAAATTGTTTTCTTAATCCAGTTCTCCGTGCGTTTTTTTGGTCCAGACCTGTTTAAATATTGAACGATTATTGATGTCAGAAATTTTGAATCTCGCGTGAACCAAGCTGCGCTATACCATCACATTCCAGTCATTTAAACAAACAGAAGAGAATAGCTAAAGATTATAACATATTTTCATTGAGCTGAGTTGTGGGTTAGCAGAGGTTGTCGGTTCAGTTCCTTCCCCTGGGCAGCTGTGATGGAGGGAGTTTAAAGGTCCAGTATTATGCAAAAGTGACTCTTGTGAGCTTTAAGTCATGTTAAACCTCAAAAACAGAGCTGAGGTTGAGTTTTGTTTCATTCACACATGTAAGGTCTTGTCATTTTATTTGTCAAATATTCATTTCTGGAACATCAGAGGAGTTTTGACTCAGTGTACAATATGGTTGCTAGGAAACAGTTATGGAATTTCTTAGTCATGATTTCCAACCAGGAAGTGTGAAGTAAAATTTGAACCCTAAACAATGGCCAAATTGGTAAAAATGTAAAAAAAAAAATAATAATAATAATTAAAATGTTGTAAATGTTAAATACAATGAATAAAAGTAGAACGTGTTGAATGAGAGCACATTGGCTCAAGTAGAACAGCAGTGGCCTACTTCAAAGTTAGTGGTTATAATGTCATTGTGTCCACGGGCAAGACACTTCCTCCACCTTGCCTTTTAATGAATGTAGTGTCTGAGTGATTAGTGGTGGTTGGAAGAGCTGCAGACATAGAATGTGACGTCCATCACTTTCCAAAGCCTTTGTAAACAGCATTTCCCATGATGCCTCTGTGCAGGAGAGAGCCAGTGTGACCCTTTGACCTGCAGTAACGGCGGCACATGCACCGATCATGGAGACTCGTTCCGCTGCAGCTGTGCTCCGGGCTGGGGCGGAACCACATGTAACACAGGTAGGAACCAACAGGCTGGGGAAGAATCATAATGTAACACAGGTAGGAACCAACAGGCTGGGGAAGAATAATAATGTAACACCAGCAGGTACAGGGATTGTTCGTGGATCTAAACACCTGGAGGCTGGAGCTGTTTGTATCCATCTGGAGTTGGTATAGCGACTCTCGCTGGAACTACAGCGAAAAAAACTCCAGAACAGAAAGGATTTTTCCCACAGAGCACAATATAATCACAGACTGCTCGTGTTCGGCTGACGGGGGCTGACAGGGGCTGACGGGCTGAAAGGGGCTGACAGTTTTTAAAAATGTTGAATTTTGTGGAGATTTTTACCTATTTGTAGATTGTAAACATTTTCTCAGTTCAGAATCCTTCAGTTTTCTTAAAAACAGCTTTTAAATCGTTAGCTCTGACTCTATAGCGCTGCTCTAGCTACTCGGGCTCTGATTGGTCAAAGCGGTCACGTGATACACAAGATCGCGCCCATGCTCGTGCTCATGTGCGTTCACGTGCATTGGCATGTGCCACATGAGAAGCACTACTGCATATGTCCAATGCCCAATGGGCAGAGAGCCCTGGAAGTACGTCTCCAGGCTAGGCTCATCTGGACACGTGCGTCACTGAGCTCGGCCCAGTGATGGGCGGCCATATTTAGCCCCCGGGCCGTGTTTGAGACACGGTGAGCGTGAGACACTAGCTAGTGTGCTGCTGTGTGCATGCAGCATGCTGAGGTGATTAAAGAGTTCAATAAGATGAATAAAAATGGGCCAAATTGGGCATCGATTTGGTGCTTGAATTGAATTCACTAAATAGTATGTATATGTATTATTTTTAACTGTATTCTCTTCTTCTGTGTCTGTGTTAGCAAAGAACAGTTCTTGTGACGCTGCCCCCTGTCTGAACGGAGGGACATGTGTGGGAGGAGCTGACGGCTTTAAGTGCATCTGTAAAGAGGGATGGGAGGGGCCCACCTGCACACAGGGTAAGACCTGATTAACTCTTGATTTATTCATTTCAGACGTAGAGTCGGTGTACAAAACAAACAGGGAGCATGGGCAGTTTGAATAAGGCTAAAAACAATCGCTGCGTTTGGTAAGGCATATTTGAATAGTGGAACAGCTGCTGACTGAAGCTGAACGGTGATGTGGCGGTCAGAGGCCAATGGTGCAGATTGGCTTTCAGTCTGTCCCAGGGCAGCTGTGGCTACAGAAATAACTCACCACTGCCCAGTGTGAAGTGAATGAATAATGCCCCAACTCTGAGCATCGAAAAATGCCTTCCATACTGTACATTATTGATTGAATATTATTTTGAATGGACTTAAACAAGCTATTGATTTACAAGGGCAATACATGGACAAAGAAAAACCTAAAAAAAAAAACAAGTATTTTGGGCTTGGCTAAAGAGCAGTTGGTTCGGATGAGTAAATCATGACATAGAGCACGGATAGATAGACGGATATAAATTTGAGTCCACCCTCCCGTCGCCCAGAGGCAGCCATCTTGAATCTCCCGTAAATGAGAGACTGCAGTTTTATAATGACACACAGATAAGATGTATTTATGACCCAAACGTATCATTATCAGACTCTCTCTGTGTGTAAGTGGACCGTCTCCTCCACCATCATGTGTCATCTCAGTAAATCAGCTCTGAATGTTCCAGATGATGTCTTTATTCTCTGGCCAAAAAAGTGATTCACTTTTATTAAGACGCAATGTAGTTTTATATGATACCTGCATTAAACACTGAAAGAATTCCATTACAAACTTAGTAAACATAGAATTATTATGATTTACTGAGGCTAAACTAGGCTAAAGTCTGATTTGACAACACTTTGGTTCTTTGTTTTCATGGTGGAACAGATGTAGGTGTTTAAAAGTCAAATATTACACAAAATGACTCTTAATGCTATGTTACAGTGTTGTTACCAACCTCATCAAAATATACCTGGTGTTGTGTTTTGTTTCGTTCACACGTTTGAGGAACCCTTTATTACAGCTGAAATTATCCAAATGATTCTAGTGATGGAGATTCAAAACATAACAGAGCACTTCCTGTTTTACCATATGACATCACCAGGTGGAACGGTTTGTTTTTTGTTTGAGAGAAGTCTAAATCTGCAGGGTTTGTGCGTTAAACGTGTGAATGAATTTGTGGCTTCTAATTCCGTATATTTGTATTTTTTCTTTTGTAGATGTTGATAACTGCAACCCACATCCATGGTGAGTGCACTTTTATCCATGTTGTTGTTGTTTTATTCAGCTTTTTAATAAGAGCTTAATCTTGGAAAAAATAAACCAGACCAGCTCAAAAGCTTTACTCCACATTAAATATACATTAGGATAATTTAACAAAAGTTTTTGGCGCCTTTTAGCCTCAGTTTTATGAAAAATAGTAGTATTTTTTTCACCTGTAAGATAATAATAATTGAGCTTTTCAGTCTTTGACATTTCCTTGGCTCCATCTCCTCCATTAAACTGTATGATTGACTTTGCGCTGGCTCCTGCACAGATCCTCTTTGTTCTGTGGGCCTCACACACACTTAGACCTAGACTAGACCTGGTTTATTTCAGGTCCTGGTTTGGCCCTGTTCTAGTCCTTGTTTAGTTCTTTTGAATCCGACGCTGAAAGTTCTGTGGTTTATTTAATTATAACAGGTGAACAGTGCTCGTCCGTCTCCATATTTACTGACTCTCCCAGTGCATTGTGGTCTATACTGCCCGCTCTGGACATTTGGACTTCACACTAACCCCAGAATAGTGTGGACTCTTGAACACAGCCCAGGTTCTAGACCTGGTTTAGACCTGGTTTAGACCTGATTTAGTCCTGGTTCAGCCCAGTTTGGTCCTGGTTTAATCCTGTTTTAGTACTGTTTTAGTCCTGGTTCAGTCCTGGTTCAGTCCTGGTTTAGACCTGGTTCAGTCCTGGTTTAGCCCTGTTTTAGACCTCGTTTAGCCCTGGTTCAGTCCTGGTTTAGTCGTTGTTCCGTTCTGGTTCAGTCCTGGTTTAGCCCTGGTTCCGTTCTGGTTTAGACCTGGTTCAGTCCTGGTTCAGGCCTGGTTTAGTCCTGGTTCCGTTCTGGTTCAATCCTGGTTTAGACCTGGTTCAGTCCTGGTTTAGCCCTGATTTCGCCCTGTTTTAAACCTGGTTCAGTCCTGTTTCAGTCCTGGTTTAGACCTGTTTTAGACCTGGGTCAGTCCTGGTTCAGTCCTGGTTTAGACCTGTTTTAGACCTGGGTCAGTCCTGGTTCAATCCTGGTTTAGACCTGGTTCAGTCCTGTTTCAGTCCTGTTTTAGCCCTGCCCTCACACTCTCTGATTCCTCCCTGTTTCCTCTGCTCTCTGTATTTTGCTGCTGGCGTCTGTCAAAAGTGTCTCTCCAGTTTTAACTTGACTTGTTGGAAAAGTCTGAGGATGAGTTTGTTTTGGGGCAAAGTTCACACGGCTCTTATCTTGTAAATCTGGTTTAAATGTCTTTAACAAAACTGAGGCCAGAACGATTGCAAAACCCTGCTCATATCAGTCAGTCCTCAGCAGAACAACACGGATAAGGATTTAAGATTTGAGTTTGGCTAATTTTTTAAACAAACATCACCAAGGCCCAATCCCAATTCTCCCCCTTAGCCCTCTGTCTTTGTCTTAGCCCTACCCCTTAGCCCTGCCCCTCTGTCTTTAAACAGAGGGGTAAGGCAAAGGGGTGTGTTTTAAACCCTTAGAAATGGGACACCCCTTTGCAGTCGCAACAATATGACATTATTTTTAAAGTTTTGAAGTATTGTGCTCCTTTTGAGTTGGTTTTAAATGAACTTTGCAAAAAGTCAAATTTTTTTTAATTTTTTAATTGACAAATTAAATTTCTCCTTTTGCTATAAAATTACTATACTCTGTACAACATATGTAAATCAAATTTTAATCAACTGTAACACAAAATTAAAATGCTGCAGAGGTGGATGGAGTTGTAGAGGATGCCTGGTACACACAAAAAAGAAAACAAAATTAATACATAGTCATAAACATATATAGTTGTTCTGGTACCTACAAATATTATAGAATGTAATATACCTTATATTTTATTTTCAAATTCTCCCACTTTTTTGAAGCTTGTTGGGCTGACACAACTCCAACAAGTCCAGCCTCCTACAAGAAATTTCTAAACAAAATACAAATGTGATTAATAACATGTCGTTTTTAATATAAATAGGGGATAATTTACAAGGCAAAACGAAACAATAATATTTTAGGCCATGCATGTTCGTAATACTTTACACATTCTACGTAACATGTGTATAGTTCTAAACGCGCATGAGACGAGTTACGAGGCGAAATACAGCGATATATTTGACACATTCTAGTCTAACATATATGCGTATATAGTTCTTTTAGGCCATGCATGTTCGTAATACTTTACACATTCTACCGTAACAAGCGTATAGTTCTAACCGGGAATGTTACGATAAGCCGTATATGTCAGAAAGCGTAAATGCAGGCGCCATGAGTATACCTACAACTTTTCAAAAGTTACTACAGTTTTATACAACTTTTTATGAGGTTCTTGAGTGCAAATACTCACATTTGTCCAATTTCTTCCCGATTGCCGACACTTCCCGATTTCCGTGTTGGTTTTTGCTCCGACTTGCGTTAAGCCACGCCTATCCCCTTTGCGCAAAGTGTGCATCTGAAAACGCTTTGCGCAGAGGGGTATCATAACCCTTCCCCTTAGCCCTCGCACTTACAGAAAAGAGTATTGGGACAGAGGGGTAGGGCTAAGACAGAGGGCTAAGGGGGACAATTGAGACGCAGCCCAAAACTGCATTGGTCAGTGTAATTCAAAGGTGCTTTAGTCTTTAATTAAGCCTGGTTTAGTCCTGGTTTAGTCCTGGTTTAGTCCTAACTTGTGTCTAATTATCTAAATGTATTCTTAACAGTCATAATGGAGGTCAGTGTGTAGATAGAGTGAACTGACTTAGACCTGGTTTATCCCTGGTTTAGTTGTGGTGTAGCCCTGGTTTAGGCCTGGTTTAATCCTGGTTTAGATCTACTTCAGACCTGATTTAGTCCTGGTTTAGTCCTGGTTTAGACCTGATTTAGTCCTGGTTTAGCCATGGTTTAGCCCTGGTTTAATCCTGGTTTAGACCTGGTTTGGTCCTGATTTAGTCCTGGTTTAGCCCTGGTTTAATCCTGGTTTAAACCTGATTTAGACCTGGTTTAATCCTGGTTTAGTCCTGGTTTAGTCCTGGTTTAGTCCTGGTTTAGTCCTGGTTCGTGTCTAATGATCTAAATGTTTTCTTTACAGTTATAATGGGGGTCAGTGTCTAGATGGAGTGAACTGGTTTAGTCCTGGTTTAGTCCTGGTTCAGTCCTGGTTTAGTCCTGGTTTGTGTCTAATGATCTAAATGTTTCCTTCACAGTTATAACGGGGGTCAGTGTGTGGATGGAGTGAACTGGTTTCGTTGTGAGTGCGCTCCTGGATTCGCTGGACCTGACTGTCGCATCAGTAAGTCTGCTTTTATTATAACATCTGGATAATATTTATTTCATTCAAATTGCCCCAGATTCATAATTTATTTCTCAAGGGGGTCCTCTTCATTCATTTATTCTCAGTGCCGTACAGTTTAAAGCGTCCATATTAGGCTATTTTCAAATCTATGTTCTAATGTTGTTTCCTCATCACAAACAGACCTGGAGTTGTGTTTTGTTTCATTCACATGTTTAACACACAAACTCTGCAGATTAAGCACGAGCTCTTCTCTCAAACTGAATTGTGATGTCATGTGGTAATACAGGAAGTGCTCCACTGTGTTTTTAAACTCCACACACCTTCACTAGAATCATCTGGATAATTTCAGATCTGGAATTGCAGATCTGTACTAAACGAAAGGTAAAAGGAGCTGTTCACTTGAAAACTACCACTACATGACATCACAAGGTGGAGCAGAGCGTTTTGAGCGTGGTTTAAAGCTCACAAGAGTCAGTTTTGTGTAATTTAGGAGCTTCTTGGACAGTGTTTTTGACTCTCCTCCTCCTCTTCCTCAGACATAGATGAGTGTCAGTCTTCTCCCTGTGCTGTGGGCTCCACCTGCATCGATCAGATCAACGGATTCAAATGTGTGTGCGCCCCGGGATACGCAGGACCACGCTGTCAGGAGTGTGAGTGGAGTTCAATAAAATAATCACTTAAAAGGTGCCCCCAACCAAAAAGTTACACAGTGCACCTTTAACTGTCAGATGCAGATTTGTTGGCCTGGTTAATGGTTCGTGTGAAACAAAAAATGGTGCAAAGTTCAATGTCTTTTCTGTCAGTATAAATAAACTAAAGTAGATTTTTTTTTTTTATTCATTTTTTATTGACTTTTCAGTGGAGAAGTGGCAGTTACAGTCAAACATTATTACTTTTTTTTTTTTTTTTTTTTTTTTTTGTGTATACATCTCCTCTAGTTTTGTATTAATAAATATCTTTTTTTCTTCTTTTTTAAATGTGAAAATAAATAAATAAGTAAAAAAACAAGAAATAGTATAAAGCAAGATCAGAAAGTGGAGCCATTATTCAACCCCAAAGACGTGCTTTTTGTCAGTTGAAACCATAAGCGTAATATGACAAGTTTGTGGAGCTAATTCATAACAACTAATGAGAATTTTCAACATTTGTGGGTCAGAAGTTTGGAGATTTCTTTCAAAAACAGTGAATCTCCCATATCCTGATATCAGCACCTGCTCCATCTGATACTATGACCTTCTAGAGTATATCACGTCAAAGTTCTATCTCTTCATACTTTAATATTCTTTCTCTTTTTTCCCCTCAGTCGTAGGCTTTGGTCTGCCCTGCCTGGTCACGGGTCGGCAGGTTCCCCCTGGCGGTCGGCAGGTCCCTCACGGCGAGCGCTGGTCTGAGGAGTGTAACAGCTGTCAGTGCACGGACGGACACGTGCGCTGCTCCAAGGTCAGAGTCGTGAGCAGCTGTTGAACCTCCTGCTCTGTCTGTGGAGCTGGGTCTGTTTACGTTTAGTGGGTCATTTCATTCATAGACAATTCACTTTATTTATACAGAGCATTTCATTCATAAAACTGTTTCCACAATACAGATAAAAAATACAATTGGAATATAAAATAAAGCTCTTTTTAACTCGTTACACTATTTTCTGATCTGTTCTAATGTTGTTTCCTCATCACAAACAGACCCGGAGTTGTGTTTTGTTTCATTCACACATGTTTAACACACAAACCCTGTATATTTAGGCTCAAACAGCAAACACTCTGTTCCAATATCTGCTCCACTGTGTTTTTAAACTCCATGCACCTTCACGAGACTCATTTGGATCATTTCAACCCTGGAATTGCCCGTCTGTACTGAATTAAAAGTAAAACATCACTGTTAACTTGAAAACTACCGCTTCATGACATCACAAGGTGGAACAGAGCATTTTGAGGTTTGGGGATACAGGCAGCCCAAACATGTGAATGAAACAGAACACAACATTTCAATAAAGTAAAAATAAACCCGGTAAAAAACAAACAAAAAAAAACAACAACAACAAAAAACAAGCATGGAAGATCTGTCAGGACGGGCACCTCAGATAAAAATAAAAAAAAAATGAATATAACAAAAGAAAGTTGAATTCTGGTGTGTGTGTGTGTGTGTGTGTTGGTGGTGGTCGGAGGGGTCGATGGTGCAGATTGGCAGCCTCACTTCAGTCAGTCTGTCCCAGGGCAGCTGTTTCTACACTAGTATCTTGAATAAATAATGCACCAAACTGTAAAGTGCCTATGAGTGTCGGGAAAATCACTGTATAAAACTTATGCAAGTGTATGAAACTAGTTTGTTGAAGTTGACAGAATTAAACCTTCTTTTCCTCTGGGCCCTACCTGGACGACAGAAGAGAAATGATTGCACACTGATAAATAATCAATAAATAAGGATAAATAATGGTAATATGGCAAAAGGAGAAATTCAAGCCATGGATTCTCCCTGGACGACTGAGGGATTCTACACACAATAATGGTAATATTTAAACTGTGTCTGTGTGTGCAGGTGTACTGTGGTCCCCGCCCCTGCCTCCTCTCCTCCTCCTCTTCCTCCTCCTCCTCTCCCGGGTCAGACGGCGCCCCCCGCTGTCCGGCTGGAGCTCAGTGCACGCCTCAGCCCTCCCTCTCCTGTTTTTCTGAGTCATGTGACCTCTGGGGGGTTTGCTCCGCCCCCTACGCCCCGTCCCCCCCACAGACCCAGTGTCGGCCCAACTCTGAGCACGTCGACCCCAGCTGTGCACGGATCTCCCTCATCTTCAACAGGAGCAAAGTACCGCAGGTAAAACGCGGTTTGTCGTTTCATATTTTTCTCAAAGTTACCGGCTTTTATGTCTGTCCTTTATGTTGTAAAATAACAACAACAAATACAAACATTTGAAAAAAAACTGCATCTTCACTAAAGGTGCACTGTGTAACTTTTCTGGTAGAGGGTCTGCCACCTGCTTGTCTCCATGGTGATATTACTGTTTTGCCTTGATTATTCCGCAGTATAGAAATAAGCTTGGCAACCACAATGGAGACAGGTTAAAGGTTAAAGGTCAGATCTATGGAGAAGTGAGCCTGCACATGTTACAAATGTGTAATATGTTTAATGCCATACTGTGGAACATTTCAGGCAAAGAAATAACATCTCCATGGAGACAAGCGCCTTAGAAGTTACATAGTGCACCTTTAAAGTCCGTTCAGTCTAGTCCCGTCGAGTCTGGCTATGCTTCTGTTGTAGGGAGTATTATACCTCTGATGACGTGGACCAAGATAACAAGGAGCACAGAAATGCACTTTTTCGAACACCGCCTCCGTATCTCTGTACTTAGTTGGAATTATTTGTAAGTTTAAGACTCCATGTCGTGTAGGGTTCAAATATATTCCATTTTTAAGCGGTTTAAGATTAATATTGAAGTTTATAATTGTCAAAATGTATCATGAAGATCTACTTGAGATATTGTTCCAAACTAAATACCTGAAAAAAGGAAGGTGGATTTTATAGGTCCCTAGTTGTGAAGACTTTTTTATTTCTGAACATAACTCATAGTTTGTATTTCCAGGGCACGTCGGTGGATCAGATCTGCTCTGAGCTCCGGTTCCTCCCCGTGACTCAGACTCTGGCCCAGAACAGGACTCTGCTGCTCCTGTGTGAACGCTCCACCACCAACTCAGACGCCGTGGAGGTCGCCATGGTAACGCATATACTACCATAATATCATATGAGCTTTTATCGTATGAAAACAAATACACAGAACATTTTTCACCACAGACTGTATATATAAATGTATAAACGGACATAACTAACCTGCTAACCGTTGAATAGGGAGTGGGTCGCTGTAACTGCTGCAGTGAGCCTCGTCATTTTGGTTTTAAAATGTTCGTATTAACCCGCTGTTCACAATCCTGGCGTTTTAATTTCTCCATTTTGTCTGTGAATCAACATGTATTTTAATAACAGACCAATCAGGTGCTTTCTTTCCCTAAGCTCGCTCCCATTAGTGTTAGCGACAGGTAGGGCTGGGCGATATGGGAAAAAAAAGAATCACGACTTTTTGATCAATCTAGATTTTCGATTCGCTCTTCTTCCATCTTATTAAAACATAGACAGACATACTTCAGATATAAAGATATAAAGAGCAGAGTGTCAGGGTCACCACAGTTTTTATTTCATGTTGATAGGACCAATAATTCTGGAGAAATTCGCGTTTAAAGTTTAGAATGAGTACGTACAATATATTAAACCTAATGCAGACGCGCGTTACCGCTATCACCAGAAACACGTGCGATGTCCGTGTGCTAAATGAGGTCTTACATTTCTCATAAACGGTGAAAAAATAGTTGTTTACTTTCCATAACTTGGTTTATAAAGATGAGAAGCACCAGAGGAGAGAAAGTAGAAATCGCGATTTATCAAACTTTTGATTTTTGGCACAGCCCTAGCAGCAGGTTAACTGACGGCTATCATGGCTCATCGCTAAACCAGGTTTGACACAGGGCGGGCGGGAAGGGGCGTTTAACTTCAGCAATCTTACTCTTGATTGGCTCTTTCGTTTCGCGCTTGGATTTCCAAACATGGGCCCTGTTTGCAGATTTGCCGCTACATCCGCTAGCCTCGATTGGCTTCATTTGGCTGGATCCGAACGCTATGGGTGACGTCGCACTCCCCTAGTCTTCTTCAGTGTAGTGTGTGGTTTTAACAGTGTCCAGATTCATCTCAAAGTGCATCTAATAATAATAATGTCAGGCTGTAATTTTAGATAAAGTGTGTCATATATTGTGGAATTTGGATGTTAAAAAGTCTCATAAAAAGCATTAACTGCTCAAACCAGATCATCAGATCTCAAAGCTCAATTCCAGAAACTCTTTTGTTGTTTATTTGTTCCACTGAAGCCGAGCCACATCTGCTGCACATCCTCCTGTGTCCTCCCCCAGGCCCTACACTGCCCCGTCCAGTTAAAGGGCCTGGAGCCAGTAGTTTTTGTGTAATGATCTTAAATATGTCTTGTCTTAATACAGATATATTATAAAAGCAAAATGAGACTGCTGTGTAATGTCTGTGTGTAATTATAAAGCGTGTTTATCGTCCGTGAACCAGGACGTATGCTGTTGCACTTTTTTTGCACAGTTAAAGTACATCGCATTGTCCCTTTAGAGAAATTTGCCCCATGTATTTGACCCGTCCTTTAGTCTCTGGGTTAAACCTGTCAGGAGCAGTGGGACCATCTCCAGATCTTGAGTCTTGAGCTAGTCTTGGTCAGAACTTCCTTATCTGGGGACCAAAACTCCGCTCTGGTCTCTGAGAGTTGTGAAAAGCTAAACTCATCATGGTGAATATTTAGGATGTTCTGAATGCATAAGGAAAGTGAGGAACAACTTTCAGATGAACTAGTTCTGTTTTTCACGTTTTAAGACAGTAAAAATCAGGTATAGCGCCTTTAAATGCAGATTTTTGGATGAATTTTGGTCCTTTCAATCAGAAGACAGTGCTTGTGTCTGCTCTGTAGTTCTATTCTCTGACGCCCGTGAATCATTATGTTCAATTTTGATCTAAAACGACTTAATCATTAAAAAAACAAGCCCGCTGACGTCCTTGTTAGAAAACTGTGGTGCCCAGTGTGAGCTGACGTCGCCGTAAACATCATCACAACAAAGCGCCGCATGGGCCCCTCCTGTGGATCACAGATTAAGAAAATTAAACCGGAGAAGGAAGCGCGTACGTCACAGTGGGCGTTTACTGGTGGAGGTGAAACGGGCCGATCAGAGCAATGGCGTCTGGAATACAGGAGAATAAAGACGACTCAAACATGAATCCCTCTGAATACAACTTCAGAGGGTCAGTGAGAAGGACACAAGTATAACATGGTGAGAAGTTGTGAAGAGTCCATTGCAGGATAGGTCTGATTTAAAGTGCTGTCTCTCGGTGCTCGCGGTGCAGAGGCGTCTTCGAGCTGTAATCCTGTAATCAGCGTCTCTTTGGGTTTGTGTTTGTGGAGGTTTAAAGGCACCAAGGAGGAAGAGGAGGGGCCGACACTCCTCTTCCTCACTCCACAAAGACAACGGGGCTTTAGGGACGCACTCAGACTGGGAGTGGAGCGGTGAGGTAAGAGAGGAGAGAGGAAGAGAGGGAGGGAGTGAAAGAGGAAGAGAGAGAGGGAGTGGAGATGTGAGGTAAGAGAGGAGAGAGGAAGAGAGAGAGAGAGGGAGGGAGTGAAAGGGAGTGGAGATGTGAGGTAAGAGAGGAGAGAGGAAGAGAGAGAGAGAGGGAGGGAGTGAAAGGGAGTGGAGATGTGAGGTAAGAGAGGAGAGAGGAAGAGAGAGAGGGAGAGAGAGAGGGAGTGAAAGGGAGTGGAGATGTGAGGTAAGAGAGGAGAGAGGGAGGGAGAGAGGGAGGGAGAGAGAGAGGGAGTGAAAGGGAGTGGAGATGTGAGGTAAGAGAGGAGAGAGGGAGGGAGAGAGGGAGGGAGTGAAAGGGAGTGGAGATGTGAGGTAAGAGAGGAGAGAGGGAGGGAGAGAGAGAGGGAGTGAAAGGGAGTGGAGATGTGAGGTAAGAGAGGAGAGAGGGAGTGAAAGAGGGAGAGAGGGAGAGAGGGAGTGGAGATGTGAGATAAGAGAGGAGAGAGGGAGAGAGAGAGGGAGTGAAAGGGAGTGGAGATGTGAGGTAAGAGAGAAGAGAGGGAGTGGAGATGTGAGGTAAAAGAGGAGAGAGGGAGAAAGGGAGTGAAAGAGGGAGAGAGAAGGAGTGAAAGGGAGTGGAGATGTAAGATAAGAGAGAGGGAGGGCGAGGAAGGAAGGGAAGGTGAGGGAGTGAAAAAGGGAGGGAGAGAGGGAGGACGTGAAAGAGGGAGATAGGGAGGGAGGGCATGGAAGAGGTAGAGAGGGAGCGAGCGAGGGAGGGAGTGAAAGAGAGAGGGAGTGAAAGAGGTAGAGTGAGAGAATGAAAGAGAGGAAGTGAAAGAGGAAGAGAGTGAGTAATGAAAGAGAGAGAGGGAGAAGGGAATGAAATAGGGAATGATAGAGGGAGGAAGAGAGAGGGAATGAGGGAGTGAAAGAGGGAAGAGTCATCTGATCTGAAGAATATAACAAAGATTTGATTCATTTTAGTGAAAATACAATGTAATCAATAGAATAAACTGAATGAAATCATCTCATTGTAGAATTATCAAAATCTCAAATTCCCTCACAGCAACAAGGTTCCGGGTTTAACTCCCAGGCTGCCTTTTCATTGTGGAAAGCTGAGGTCCTGACCAAGACCAGCTCAAGATCTGGAGATGGTTCCACTGCACTGTCAGGTTTAACCCAGAGACACTGAAGGACGGGTCAAATTATTCTTGGACAATAATAAACTTTATAATTAGATGCAGACGTACTGGGGCGAGACAAATGTTACTCAAACAAATGGAAAAAAATGAGGTAGAGGACCTTTAAGCAGGATAAATAAATGTTTGTTGTTGTTTCTTTAGTCTTTTGAGTCGGACGGCTGGTCCTCAGACTCAGAGCGCGCTCAGATCCACTCAGCCTGCACCTCCATCATCTCCTCGCTCTCCCGGCAGCACAACAGCGCCATCCTGCTATCGGTGATGGAAGTGAAGATGGACTACGTCGCACAGAACCCACACATCGGTGAGAACTAACTGTCCCTGTGTGTCAGATGCCCTCCCTGTGTGACAGCTGCTAACCCTGCAGTTCTACAAACATGTTCTGAAACACATGGGATTTTTGGATTAAAGTTCAGAGTCAGTGAGATGGAGCAGAGGTGAAGGTCAAATGGAGCACAGGAGCAGAGGAGAGGGTCAGATGGAGCAGAGGAGAAGGTCAGATGGAGTAGAGGAGAGGGTCAGATGGAGAAGAGGAGCAGAGGAGAACGTCAGATGGAGCAGAGGAGAAGGTCAGATGACGCAGAGGAGAGGGTCAGAGGAGCAGAGGAGAAAGTCAGATGGAGCAGAGGAGAGGGTCAGAGGAGAACGTCAGATGGAGCAGAGGAGAAGGTCAGATGACGCAGAGGAGAGAGTCAGATGAAGCAGAGGAGAATGTCAGATGGAGCAGAGGAGAAGGTCAGATGGAGTAGAGGAGAGGGTCAGAGGAGCAGAGGAGAAAGTCAGATGGAGCAGAGGAGAACGTCAGATGGAGCAGAGGAGAAGGTCAGATGGAGCAGAGGAGCAGAGGAGAATGTCAGATGGAGCAGAGGAGCAGAGGAGAGAGTCAGATGGAGCAGAGGAGCAGAGGAGAACGTCAGATGGAGCAGAGGAGAAGGTCAGATGGAGCAGAGGAGCAGAGGAGAATGTCAGATGGAGCAGAGGAGAGAGTCAGATGGAGCAGAAGAGAGGAGCAAAGGAGAAGGTCAGGTGGAGCAGAGGAGAAGGTCAGATGGAGCAGAGGAGAAGGTCAGATGGAGCAGAAGAGCACAGGACAGGGTCAGATGGAGCAGAGGAGCAGAGGAGAAGGTCAGATGGAGCAGAGGATGTCTCTAACTTCTCTCTCTCCTCAGATTTCTTGATGCCCTTGCTGATCGCGGTCTTCTGCCTCCTGTGGCTCTTCTGTATCGTGGTTTGCGTCTGGTGGACCCGGAAACGAAAGAAAGAGCGCGAGAGAGTGACCATCCGCCCAGACGAGCTCACCGTCAACAACCAGCTCCGGAGCCCCTCCCCCAAAGACAACCGCGACAAAGACAACCAATACGAGTGCAGGAAGCTGATGGCCACGCCTCCCGAGAGGACATGTGACGGGGCGGAGGCAGAGGAGGAGGGGGAGGGGCTTACAGAAGTGGGCGGAGCAGGGGAAGGGGTGGAGGTGGTGGAGGTGGGGGAGATGGTGAGGGGCGGCCATCTTGGAGTGGTATGCACGAGTCAAAGTGTACCCATCCGCCCGCCGCATCGGACAAAATATAGTCCCAAAGACAATCGCTGTAAAAACCTGAACGCGGCCAGGGTCAGCGAGGACATCAAGGACCACTATGTATAAAAATAACTCTTTTAAATGACTTTGCTGAACTCAAATGGAAGATTATGCAAAACTTTGGAATTTAAGTTCAAAATTCTTGCAGTCAATGTGTTTTTGGATTTCAAATATCCAATGACATTTTCGTTGAACTGAAACGGAAAATTCCTGCAATCGTCACATTTCTGGATTTCAGTTTTCAAACCACAACTACTTTGAACTCAAATGGAAGATTATGCAAAGTTTTGGATCCAAATTTAAGTTTAAACAATTCCTGGACTCACATTTGAATCTTCAAAGATTATGAAGATTATGTAAAACTTTGGAATTTCCTGCAGTCATTGTGTCTCTGGATTTCAAACATCCAATGACATTTTTGTTGAACAGAAATGGAAAATTATGCAAAACGTTGGAATTTAAGTTAAAAATTCCAGGAATCATCACGTTTCTGGATTTCAGTTTTCAAACTGCAACTTCTTTGAGTTGAAATTAAAGTTTATGCAAAACTTTGGATCAAAATTTAAGTAAAAAGAATTCCTGGACTCATCACCTTCCTTGGATTTCAAATTTCCAATGACGCTTTCATTGAACTAAAATGGAAAATTATGCAAAACTTTGGCTTGAAATTTTACAGTTTTAATTTCTTGGAGTATTCACTTTTTTGGATTTACAGCTGTGGATCGTTTTGGATAAATCACACCTTTAAAAATTGTTTTTAAAATCAAAATGGCGCTTAGTTGATCTGCTGTTTACAAACTGTTACGCTGGTTTCGGAGTTTCGCTGGCAGCTGTTTTTTCCGGGTCTTTTCTACTCCACAAATCTTTATTTAAATGAAAAGATTAAAGTTTATTTGCAGATTTTATAAACAGAATCTATTGTAAAAAATAATGTTTACATTCAAAATTTCAAAGTTCTTCTAATGGTCCTTATATTTTGTCTTTGAACTGATTTTGGACATTAGCTCTGGTATTTCAACTTTGACAGTTGAATGAAAAGAAAGAAAATAACACTAATTCAGATCTGATTTTTGTTCTCACTGCATTTCTGAAGGAACTTCCTAGATTCCACCTGATGATGTCACGAAGTGGAGGAGAGCACTTTGATCTAGCAGAAATGATTAGCATTATGACGTTTGGAGAAGTAGACAGGGGCACCATTTAGTTTTGTTTCTTGGATTTTAATTTTTTCAGTGGACCACAGGAAAAAGTAAAGTTGATATATTGTTTTGGGATTATACTTGAACAAGGTCTAATTGCAAAATGCTTTCATATTATTTTAATTAAAACAAAAAGTTTAATTTTCACTTCCATCTGCTCAGAATAATTATATTCAAGGGTCCAGTAGGAAGTAGACTTATTTTAACAGATTACAGATGAATCAGAAATCAATCCTTTTGGCTAAAGGTGCATTATGGAACTTTTCTGATTAAGGGTCCGTCTCCATGGAGATGTCATTGCTTTACCTAGAATGCTCCACAAAATGGACTTGTCATTTATTGAATTATAGGTGTTTTGTTGCTTATAAAAACCCTGAAAAACATTTTTTACTGTGAGTAGGATTGTCTTTCCACAGACCTGACCTGTAACTGGGTGGCATCACCTTTTCACCTCCATGAAGATAAGTTTAAGTGCCCTTTAGCAAGACACTTCACCAACAATGCTCAGTCTGTGTGTGTGTGTGTGTGTGTGTGTGTGTGTGTGTGTGTGTGAGTGCTGGTGGTGGTCAGAGGGTCAATGGCACAGATCGGCAGCCTCTCTTCTGTCAGTCTGCCCCGGGGCAGCTGTGGTTAAACTTACCACCAGCGAGTGTGGAGTGAATGAAGAATGAATGAAACTGTAACGCAACTAATGGTTTCTTATTTATTATTAAAGCTAAACTGTGGAACATTCCAAGCAAAAGCAATAATATCAACAGCGGATGATGAACCCTCAACCAGAAATGTTACATGGTGGACCTTTAATGTTGTCAAACTTATTTCAGTTGAAAATATTTATGAAGCAGTGGTATAGTTATAGTTTATTTTTTATTTGAATGCCCAGTCACATTCTTTTATATTCTCTTGTGCTCCCGTCTGCTTCTCCAGCCTCCTCACCTCCTTCACTTCAATACTTTAGTGTTTTTAATAGAAGTGCCTTTAAAGCAGTTCTGTGTCCAGCTCCTCTTAAAGGGATGTGCCCTGCGCCCTCTGCTTCCTTCTGTCTGTACATACGTGTAAATACAAATGTCTGTTTATTTTGAGCTGATAACTTATGTGACTTTTGTATGAAACGATTTGAGTTTAAGTGTTTGAAAATGTCATTCCCTTTTTCATGTTTTATACAGAGCGTTTCACTGTTTCATGGTTTCAACATTTCCACGGTCCATAAAGTTTCACACTAGAATCAACACAACTGTTTGGCTTCTGTTTTTGATTTTCTGACAAAAAAGAAAGAATGTGAGAGGGGATGTGTGGTCCATTTCTCCTGACGGATTTAACAACGCTTGTATTGAAGGGTGGGTCAAATGCAGAAGACATTTGACCCTCCTGTGAGTCCTCAAACCCATAAAAGCCATCTTGTAAAACTTGAATTGATCTGTTAAACTGTGGGTTTGTCTTGAGTCAGTCCGGGTTTAGACCTGGTTTAGTCCAGGGTTAGATCTGAGTTAGTCCTGGGTTAGTCTTTTTTAGTCCTGGGTTAGTCTTCGGTTAGTTCTGGTTTAGCCCTGGTTTAGTCTTTGGTTAGTCCTGGGCTAGTCTTTGGCTAGTATTGGTTTAGTCTTTGGTTAGTCCTGGGTTAGCCCTGAGTTAATCTTTAGTTAGTCCTGGTTTAGCCCTGGGTTGCTCTTTGGTTAGTCCTGGTTTAGTCCTGGGTTAGTCTTTGGCTAGTCCTGGTTTAGTCTTTGGTTAGTCCTGGGCTAGTCTTTGGTTAGTCCTGGTTTAGTCTTTGGTTAGTCCTGGGTTAGCCCTGAGTTAATCTTTAGTTAGTCCTGGTTTAGCCCTGGGTTGCTCTTTGGTTAGTCCTGGTTTAGTCCTGGGTTAGTCTTTGGCTAGTCCTGGTTTAGTCTTTGGTTAGTCCGGGTTTAGCCCTGGGTTAGTCTTTGGTTAGTCCTGGTTTAGTCTTTGGTTAGTCCTGGTTTAGTCTTTAGTTAGTCCTGGTTTAGCCCTGAGTTAGTCTTTAGTTAGTCCTGGTTTAGTCCTGGGTTAGTCTTTGGTTAGTATACATTGTCACTGTGTCCTTGGGCAAGACACTTTACCCACCTGAGAAGGCATTGTGTGTGAGTGTTGGTCTTCTATCAGTCTGACCCAGGGCAGCTGTGGCTACAGTAGTGTGGAATTAAGGAACAAAGATTTCAGTGTAGCCAGAGTTTTTAACGACTTGCAAACCACAATATTAAAATACAAAGTAATGGCTTTTTTTTTAGCAAGAACAACATTTCTAATCTTCTGCCGTGGTCCACGGTTTGTTTGACACTGTTTGGTGTTTTGTCTCTTGGGTCTTTTACAGTGTGAGACTTTAGAGACGCTGCAGAAATGACACAGACCACAGCAGCTGCACGCGCTCAGTCCAACCAGACACACTGCAGAGAGAGAGAGAAGGAGAGAGGGAGGGAAAGAGAGGGGACCAGACGCACTCCAACACAAGAGAGGGAGAGGGGGAGAGAGAGAGGGGGGATCCAGCCACGCTCCAAGACGAGAGAGAGAAAGAAGGAGAGAAGGAGGGAGAGAGAGAAAGAGAGAGGGGATCCAGCCACGCTCCAAGACGAGAGAGAGAAAGAAGGAGAGAAGGAGGGAGAGAGAGAAAGAGAGAGGGGATCCAGCCACGCTCCAAGACGAGAGAGAGAAGGAAGGAGAGAAGGAGGGAGAGAGGGAGAGAGGGAGAGGGGATCCAGCCACGCTCCAAGACGAGAGAGAGAAAAAAGGAGAGAAGGAGGGAGAGAGAGAAAGAGAGAGGGGATCCAGCCACGCTCCAAGACGAGAGAGAGAAGGAAGGAGAGAAGGAGGGAGAGAGGGAGAGGGGTCCCAGCCACTCTCCAACACAAGAGAGGAAGAGGGAGGGAGAGGGGGAGAGAGAGATGGGGACCCAGCCATGCTCCAAGACGAGAGAGAGAGAAAGAAGAAGAGAAGGAGGGAGAGAGGGAGAGGGAACCCAACCACTCTCCAACAAGAGAGGGAGAGTGCAGGAGGGAGGGAGAGAGAGAGAGAGAAGAGAAAGAGGGAGAGCTAGAGAGGGGACCCAACCACACTCCAACAAGTGTCAGAGAGGCAGAGAGGGAGAGGGACATGTGGACTCAGTGCACGAGGAAGAGAGTGCACGAGAGGAGTGTGCACGAGGGGTGTGTGTGTTAGAGCTGTGCGTCTGAAAAGATAATGCGATAATATGACTTGACTTCTATATCCAGTTAGACATTTTTAAGTGTGTTTACTTGGTTTAAGTTTTTAATTTGCAAATGGAATAAAATAACAAATTTAAGTCTATGATAAATATTATTTTTAAACGAGTTACACAATTGCTTTAGTGATTAAGAACATAGAACTAAAAGCAAAACTTCACTCTCCGATTTAAAAAGCGACAGAGCGTGCACTTGGTCAGGAGAGGTGGGCGTGCACGAGGGATGGGCTCGCAAGAGGGATGAGCGTGCACGAGGAGGTGGTGTGACCCAGTTGTTGTGAGGATAATGGAGCAGATCGTGTGTCAGAACAACAGAAACATGAGCTGATGAGAGACACACCAAACACAGACAACAGCTACGGGAGAGTGGCCAGGATTTAGAATGTGAAAGCTCCTATATCACACAAAACTGACTCTTGTGAACTTATAACTCTTGTTATAATGTTGTTTCCTCCTCAAAACAGACTTGGAGTTGTGTTTTGTTTCATTCACACACGTTTTAACCTTTTAGTATTAGTCTGTCTACATCTCCAAATCTCAAAATGCACCTTGTGATGTCATGAAGCGCCTAAATCTGCAGGGTTTGTGTGTTGAACATGTGTGAATGAAGCAAAACACAACTGCAGGTGTGTTTTAGAACATCGACTTAAACTTAAATGTCTAATGAAAATACTTTGATGGAAAATACCAGTTAAACTAAATGACTTTCTGTGTGAGTAAATGATTCCCTGGTCTCTCTGCTCTGTTTCCTCTCACATGTCTGGACAGAGCCGGTGTTAAACTGTCTTCTGTCTCTGGACCATTTGGTGCTCGTCGCTCGGATCAGTGAAAAGATGCACAGCCGTTTCCATGGAGACGGATGCTATCTTTAACAGAGTAAAATGTGCAAACAACTCTGGAGATGAGATAGGTGGTCTAAAACAGGACTGAACCAGGTCTAAACCGGGTCCAAACCAGGACTAAAACAGATTTAAACCATGGTCTAACCCAGGACTGAACCAGGACTAAACCATGGTCATTATAACCCAGGATTTAACCAGGTCTAATCCAGGACCAAACTGGGACTAAACCAGATCTAAACTTGTTCCTTTCCTTATGAACTGTAGCTCTAAGACAATGGTAGCCACGTTTTCATCAGTCTGCCCCAGGGCATGAGTGGCTACAGGTCAAATCAGAATATCCATAAAATATTGATAAATGTTTGTATACCTGTCTCCAAGCAGGGTCGCCATGGATACAGAAAAAACTAACTGCTCAAATCAAAAAGTATGCTTGAGACTTGTGGCAAACATCCTCAAATATTAAAGCTGCACTGTGTAACTTTTTGGTTGGGGGTCTGTCACCTGCTTGTTTCTATGGATACGTCACTGCTCTGCCTGGAATGTTCCACAGTATGACATTAAACAGCTCTACCTTACATTTATTCAACTACAGCTGGTTTTATAGCTCAAAAATACCTAGAAAAACAGACATTCTGACTGTGAGCGGGGTCGCCTCTCCACAGATCTGACCTGTAACTTGGTCTGGTTGATGAAGATAGAAAGGTTTAATGCCATACTGTGAAACATTCCGGACAAAGCAAGAACATCTCCACGAAGAAAAGCATTTGACGGACCCTCCACCAGAAAAGTTACATAATGCGGTTAAAGTTAAAAATGTAAAATAAGCATTAAAAAAAGTTTAAACTGCTCAGTGTGTCAGCCAGTCAGCCACAAGAGCAGCCAACCACAACCATGACAACCACAGAATCAAAACAAATATCGTATACATCACAGACCTAAACTTGTGTTCCTGTTTGTGTTTTTGTCTTCTTGTTCCGTTTGACTCATAAACGTCTGGTCTAATTGAGACTTCAGTGGTAGATTACAGATTACAGAGGAGCGCTCCCGTCGTCTCAATATTTTTATTGGACACGCCCGACTCACAGCACCCAAGGGCGACGCATTTTACACAGGCCTGAACTCAAACACAGAGGAGCCTGATGGTGCTCTGAATCACTTAGAGAAATATAACCCTGCCTGTATAAGGGGAGGTGAGGTACGGGCATGTACGAGAAAAATATTCAAACCATTGTTTCAGTTTCAGAGTAAAAAGTTCAAAATGATACTTAAAGCTGCATTGTGTAACTTTTCTCGTGGAGGGTCCGTCAGATTCTTTTCTCCATGGAGGTGTTATTGCTTTGTCTGGAATGTTTCACAGTATGGCATTAAACCTTTCTATTAACATGAAAACCAAACCAGGCTAAGTTACAGGTCAGATCTGTGGAGAGGCGACCCCGCTCACAGTCAGAATGTCTGTTTTTCTAGGTATTTTTGAGCTATAAAACCACCTGTAATTGAATAAATGTGAAGTAGAGCTGTTTAATGTCACACTGCGGAACATTCCAGGCAAAACAATAACATCGTCATGGAGACAAGCAGGTGACAGACCCTCCACAAGCACAATACATCTTTAAAGTGGGAGCTATAAGCAGCTCTTGAGGTCGAAATAAGTCTGTTGTGTACTGTCTGCATCTAATTATAAAGGGTTTTATTGTGTGATAAACAGGTAAACAAGTGCTCTGTTGGCATGCTAGTTGTTGTTAGCTTTACCGTCACAACAAAACTTCGCTCTGGTCTCTGAAAGTTGTGAAAATCTCTTATAAACTCGTGGTGAATATTATATTTAGGATGCTCTGAATGCATAAGGTAAGTGAGGAAACACTTTGGACCACTGCAAACTATTTCAAATAAACAAATTCTGTTTTTCATGGTTTTAAGACTGAAAAAAATCAGGTACAGCGCCTAAAAACTGAAATACAAATGAAAGGCAAAGACGGGTGTATTTTGGTATTAAAGGGACAGTATGTAAGTTTTAGGTGGAGGGTCTGAAGACTTCTTTTCTCCATGGAGATGCTGTTTTGCCTGGAATGTTCCACAAAATGACGCAAAACTTTTCCATGACAAGCAGACGACTCACACCAAATCTATAATTTAATACATGAAAGCTAGGTAAATTAATGCCATACTGTGAAACATTCCAGGCAAAGCAAATACGTGTTCATGAGACGAGCGGGAGACAGAGCTTCCATAAGAAAAGTTTCATGGCGTTTTGGAGCTTTCATAATGTTCCTTCATCAAAAACATATCTGAAGAGGTTTGAGATGTCACACATTCATGTTTGAGTAATCTAGTGATCTCTCCTTGGACCTGTCAGGAGCAGTGGCCTCGATCTGAACCATGATCCTGGTCAAAAACAGATGGAGGATTTTGGTGCATGTTCTAGGTCGATGAAGGAACCAGAGGAAACCCACAGACACAGGCAGAACATGCAAACTCCACACAGAAGGAAACTCAAGCTTTAGCTCTTTAATCTTTTAATTAATTCTTCATTCTTTCCTACTGCAGTAATGTTTGAAGTGACATTTATCTGAGTTCAGCTCGGTCTCCTGTCAGTGAGTCATCTGTGAGGTGCGTTTGAAAAGATGACAGGTGCAGTTGGAGACAGGAGCAGACACTTCACCTCATTTACACAGACAGGGCCTGCGGTTTAAGTCATAAAAGGGCAATGTCTAAGAGAATCTAACCCACAACCTCCTCACTGAGAGACAGGCTATCCACTGTGTTACCATGGTAACACAGGAGGACATGCCCTCTCCAGTCAAACAGATCAGGAGTCAAACCATAGACTGTATATATAAATAGATAGCTAACCTGCTGGCCACTGCGTTCCAGACAGGAAGTGTGCATGGATGTGCTTCCAGCTCCATTAACTCTGGTTCCAATTCACTTTCTATTGAGAAATTGTGGCCCCTCTCTCTGTAACTTCTGCAGTGAGCCTCCTTATTTTGGTCTTAAAATGTTCATACTAACCCGCTCTACATGATCCTGGTGTTTTTATTCCACCATTTTGTCTGTAAATAAAGATATGAACATTAATAACAAACCTATCAGGCGTCTTCTTTCCCAGAGGTCGCGCCCATGAGCCCTCTGCACCGGGAGCAGTGGTCGGCTGCTGCTGCTGCAGGGGTCTGTCCTGTGGGCTCCTGGTGGAGGGATGGTGCTTGGGCCTCTTCTCTCCCCTGTGTCCTGGTGGAGGGATGGTGCTTGGGCCTCTTCTCTCCCCTGTGTCCTGGTGGAGGGATGGTGCTTGGGCCTCTTCTCTCCCCTGTGTCCTGGTGGAGGGATGGTGCTTGGGCCTCTTCTCTCCCCTGTGTCCTGGTGGAGGGATGGTGCTTGGGCCTCTTCTCTCCCCTGTGTCCTGGTGGAGGGATGGTGCTGGGCCTCTTCTCTCCCCTTGGCTCTGCGGCGGTTCCTGGTGGTGGTGGACGGCTCTCTGCTCCTGGTGTAGACGGCTCCTCTGGTGTAGACGGCTCCTCTGGTGGTGCTTTCTCAACTGGTTCACCTGTATTCAGCCTCACATTGGACTATTTTTATGTATTTTAGCATGTTAGTCTGTGTGTGAGTGTGTGAGTGTTTGTGTGTAACTGTTTGGGTTGTTTGGTTTTAATCACTGTAAAGCACTTTGTGTTACATTTTTGTATGAAAAGCGCTTTAAAAATAAAGTGATTGATAGCGTTAACAACAGGTTTGATTGACAGCGTTGCTAAGCGCCCGCTCCCTGCTAAACCAGAGGTACAGTTTACCTTCCACAGCTTCACTGTGGTCGTAAGAAAATATGGAACTCCAAATGTTCCAAATGTCCTGCTATAACTGCAAGCCATGATGAGCTTCATTTGACTGGATCTGAACGCTGTGGGTGACGTCACTCTCCCTTTGTCCTTCTTCTTCATACAGAATATGGAGGAGACAGGATAACCACTCTGCCAACACTGTTTGACATAAGAATCTGGATTTTATTGTTGTTTATTAATGAAGCACATTTTGTTCAAAACCAAAACAAAAGCAGGACTGGAGCTGCTTCAGTTTAGACTTAAAGCTTTAGTTTAATTTGGACCAGTGAATCGATGGGGAAAAGGCTGGAACACATGAGTTTGAGGAGTTTAATAATAAGAGAATGATGCAGAGTAAAAATCATTAAAGATGCGCTGTCCTGTGGAGGAAATGAAAATACTATTGCCTTCTTTTTCTGGAATGTTCCACAGTATGGCATTAACTTCTCCCTCTTTTATTTATTCAGTTACAGGCGATTTAAACTGAGAAACCTGCAAAAGTCTCCATCCCTCTATCTACCTCTCCCTCTCTCTCTCTCTCTCTCTCTTGTGTCCTCTCTTTCCCCTGACTATCTTCTTTCTTTTTTTCTCTTACCTTCCTCTCTACCTCTACCTCCTTCATCTCAATCTCTCTTTCCTTTTTTCTTTTTTGACTCTTTCTATCTTCCTCTCCTATCTTCCACTCTCTCTTCTCTCTCACCTCCCTTTCTCCTCTCCTCTCTCTCTGTCTCCCTCTCCTTTTCTCTTTCTGTCTCACCCACTCTCTCTACCTCCTCCTCTCTTTTCACTCTTGTGTCCCCTCTTTCCCCTGACTATCTTCTCTCTTTCTTTCTCTCTTACCTTCCTCTCTACCGCTACCCCTTCATCTCAAATTTTCTTTCTTTCTTTCTTTCTTTCTTTCTTTCTTTCTTTCTTTCTTTCTTTCTTTCTTTCTTTCTTTCTTTCTTTCTTTCTTTCTTTCTTTCTTTTTGATTCTTTCCTCTCTCTACCTCTCTTTCTTTCTTCCTCCCCATCTTCCACTCTCTCTTCTCTCTCACCTCCCTTTCTCCTCTCCTCTCTCTCTGTCTCCCTCTCCTTTCCTCTGTCTTCCTCTCCTTTCTTCTTTCTGTCTCACCCACACTCTCTACCTCCTCCTCTCTTCACCTTCACTCTTGTGTCCCCTCTTTCCCCTCACTATCCTCTCTCTTTCTCTTCCTTTCTCTTTCCCCTCTCTCCTCTTTATCACTCTCTGTCTCTTCTTCCCTTTTCCCCTCTCTCTCTCTCCTCTTTCTCTATCTCTCTCCTCTCTCTTTCTACCTCTTTCTTTTCCCACCCCCCTTCTTTTCTCTTTCTCCCCCATCTCTCTTTCTTCTTTCTCCTTCTCTCTCTCCCTCTTTGTCTCCCCTCTCCCCCTCTCGTCATCTCTTGTTCTGCAGATGATTCCTCTGTTGGCTCCCTCTTCAAAGTCCACATTCGTCTTTCACCCAGATCTGAGACAGGAGCAGTCCCACATGGTTCTGGTTTAGTCCCACCTGATTCTGGTTTAGTCCCACATGGTCCGGTCCAGATCCAGATGGTCCTGGTTTAGTTGTGATCTGCCCCTTTCCCAGGACTAACTTCTGCTTTGGATATTTTTACACTAACATTTTAAGCTCAAAATATATTCAACCAAATTGGGGTCGCAGCACTGAAAAAAATTGCCAAAATAGTGGTTCGGCAAATTTTTACACCAGATATTGTGAAGTGTCTTGCCCAGAGACACAACAACAGAGGCTGCACTAGCACTGATTCAGGATGGGTTTAAGTGACCGTTCAGATCAGAGAGAGACAAAAACCAACTGGATTTCAGCATTTTAACAGGCAACCCAAATGAGAGAGTCATGTGACGCTCATTCTGCTTTCTGATTGGATAATCGTCTTGAACCAAAACAAAAAATTATAACAACTTGTTCATCATGTCCAGTGTTTTTGTAATTAAGAATAAATCAGTATCACAAGTGTACAGTCAGTAAAGCTGTATTTGATTTGAACATGTCAACACAGTTTGAATATGTCATATGTAATAAGGAGTTGGTGGGCGGAGACAGGAGGTGGTGGGCGGAGACAGGAGGTGGTAGGAGGAAACAGGAGGTGGTGGGTGGGGACAGGAGGTGGTAGGAAGGGACAGGAGGTGGTGGGCGGAGACAGGGGGCAGTGGGAGGAGACGGGGTGGTGGGAGGAGACAGGAGGTGATGGGTGGAGACAGGAGGTGGGAGGAAACAGGAGATGGGTGGAGACAGGACGTGGTGGGAGGAAACAGGAGGTGGTGGGAGGAGACAGGAGGTGGTAGGGGAGACACAAATAGAGAAAATAAAATAAAAACCTTACATGCAGTCCCTTCAGAAACCCCAGGAGCACTTTTTAGAGAAGTCAGCACCTTATGACATCACAAGGTGGGCCAGAGCGTTTCGACTGACATATCCGCGTTCCTCTGTGTTGCCCTATGAGCAGCTGTGGCAGCCCTCGCCTCCATTTGTCCCGCCTCATTTCGGGGTTTGACCTTTGACCCCTGCATGTGACATTTCAGGGTCGTGTTACCGTGGCGACGCTCAGATACAGCAGCTGGACGCAAGTTTGAACTGTCGGCGAGTGCGGACGCAATTAAATCACAAATGTTTGGATTACGAAATCAAATCGTTTCAAACAATTATTTCTGTTTCTGATCTTCGGTTTGTTCTAAATGTTTCCTGGAGTTGAAGTTGAATTTTCAAATTAAAATGTTTAAAATGATAATTACATAATCGCACAGCCCATGACGTGTATCACCAGTTAAGAAAATCAAAACGGAAATGCGTACGTCGCGGTGGGCATGTGCGGGTGGAGGTGAAAAACGGTAGATCGGTGTGATTACCTAAACGTACATGAATTAAAAATACGACCTGTTTAAATGCTCTAAAAAGTTGATTTCGCAGAGGTGCCCAATGGCTCTCTTACACCTTGTGACATCATCAGGTGTCTGTGTGCACGTTTTATCACACTGTGGGGACTCAGGTCTGTACCACAAGTCCACTGTAGTCTGGGATTCATTTTTTCATTTGTCTAATCATTTCAATAATTAATATTTCTACTGTATATTGTAATGTTTAATATTTTTAAACGAAATGAAGGTCAAAATATGGTGACTGAATAACCGGGCTCAGAAAACACGATGACGATTATTTGAATTTGATTGGTGGAAGCGTCGCAAAGGCGGAACAAGACGAAAAATCAAACTTTAGTTATCTTCCCCATCCACAAACGCACAAAACTCTTCCTCCTGCACTCTTCTGTTCAGGGTCAGTGACTGAGGCTTCGAAATGAGTAGAGAAGATTTAGAATATTTTTGATGAAGATCAGAAATAGTTCATATCGTTTCTTGACATTGTGATTTCATAATGACATTGTCTTTGTTATCAACTTGTTTACAGTCTGTATAGTCCAGATAATGTAAATGTCAGATCTTTATTCTTAGATCCAGTTCAAATCTAATTAAGTTCGGGTTTGGGTTTGGGTTTAGGTTTAGGTTTAGGTTTAGGTTTAGGTTTAGGTTTAGGTTTGGGTTTGGGTTTGGGTTTGGGTTTAGGTTTGGGTTTGGGTTCAGTTTGGGTTCAGTTTGGGCGAGTACAGACTATGGTACTATAATGTTTACCTCAGCCTCCAGAGAATGAACGAGTCAGTGTAATGTCCCCACAGAGCATAGAAACCCAACGTGTGTGTGTGTGTGTGTGTGCGTGCGTGCGTGCGTGCGTGCGTGTGTGTGTGTCTGTGTGTGTGTGCGTGCGTGTGTGTGTGTCTGTGTGTGTGTGTGTAACAGTGTTGGCTGTTGCTGTCCATCATGGAGCTCAGCAGCTGCTCTGTGTTTTCAATGACAACTGTCTGCACCAATCAACTATACTACTACTACTACTACTACTACTACTACTACTACTACTACTACTACTACTACCACTACTACTGCTAATATTACTGCTACTACTACTACTATTACTAATACTGCTACTGCTGCTACTAAGTGCCTCCAAAATGTTTGTCCAGTTTCCAGTTTTAGAAAAGAATTTTCTTTTTCTCTGGATCCTCAACTCAGGGAGGATCCAGTGTGTGTGTGTGTGTGTGTGTGTGTGTGTGTGTGTGTGTGTGTGTGTGTGTGTGTGTGTGTGTGTGTAGTACAGTCTTATCACACACACATGCACACACACTCACTACTACTCACACTAAAAGATGCACAGATGTTGTTCTATGACTCTAGATAGATATACACACAGACACACAGACACACACACACACACACACACACACCCACACACACACACACACACACACACACACACACACACACACACACACACACACACACACACACACACACACACACCCAACACACACAGAGCAGACGTCTCCAGATCCACAGATGAGACCAAACTCACTCCTATGGAGCGTTCAAGGGCCAGTAGGAACCTGCAGCACTCACGTATTTTTATTATATTCCATGAAGCTGTAGGAGGTACTACAGGCAGAATCCTGGTCAAACCGGATCAAGATCTGGAGCTGGGTCTCTGAACACACCACACCGCAGATACCCAAATATGGGTCAAATGCAGATGATATTCTCTATGGGAATAAAATCAAGTTTCCTAAAGCCACGGTGGAGGCTTGCATCTCCACAAACCTGACTCTTATTTGACATGAAGGAAGGCTGCATCCTGCTTATTACCATGGAAATATTCCTTTGGTTATAATTTTCCACAGTATGGCATAAAACCTCTCACCAGAAGACTTCTCCTCTCCAAAATTCTTGTAACATTCAGAACAAAATATAGAACTTCTTTTACCCGAGATAAATAAGAGTTTGGTGCTTCGATGACTGATTCTGTAAAAATCTGCTGGTGCTCAGTCCTCAGTCAATCAGTGTATATTTTATTTTATTTGTATTTAATTTAATTTAATTTAATTTAATTTAATTTAATTTAATTTAATTTAATTTAATTTAATTTAATTTAATTTAATTTAATTTAATTTAATTTAATTTAATTTTATTTTTTTATTTGTATTTTATTGTATTTGTATTTGTATTTGTATTTGTATTTGTATGTAATTATTTTGTTAATATGTTTGTTTTTACCAGGCCAGAGCATGCTTCTCTCTGATTGGTTAATCCGCCTGTCAATCACCTCCTCTGAAATCAGGGAGACGGGACACACTCCAGATCCACTTGTCTTTGGAAAGTTTTATCAAATCGTGCGGTTCTGGCTGGACGGGCAAAGTTCCACACTGTGCCTTTATCCTACGACTGCGTTGCGTTCCAGGTAATGACGTCGTTCCGGAGTGGCCCCTGGAGTGTTCAGGCTCCACATCCCAAACACCGGCCCCTGTGTCGTTTATGGGAAAATGTTTCATGATGAAATCCAGTGTTGAAACTTGTCTTAACGACTCACGGTGGGGTGATGGTGACTCGCTCTGGCAGTCGTGTGTGTGGGAACCGGCTCTCTCTCCTTTACTCACCATCACGGCTTTGTTTTGGTGAAATCTGGTGATGTCTCTGTCTCATCTGCAGATTACCCCCTTTAGCTTCGGGATTGGCTGTAAATATTCATTCATCCCAATTTTTCCCACAAACCCATTCTGGCGTATCCATGTGATCGAGCACTGGGAGCAGTTCACCGTCTCTGTAATGATTATGTTAGGTGTGTCTGCTCCTGTCTGCTCCTGCCTGACCCTGCTCCTGTCCAGAAATGGGTAGAGTATCCAAACATTCTACTCAAGTAAGACTAACGCTGCTTCAGAATGATTTCACTCAAGTAGAAGTACAAAGTAGTGATCCAAGAAATAACTTAAGAAAGAGTAAAAAGTATTTGGGAAAAGTACTACTCAAGTAAAAGTAACTTAAAGTGTAACTGTCAGGACGTAACATATGATTTATAATTTGAAGTTAAAATAATGATATATAAAACTAAATCCTAAGAAACACAAACTCAAATCATTTTATATCGTCACGTAAAGCTTTGGTCACTTAAGAGAAGCCAAAAGTAAAAGTACACCGCTAGAAAAGTAGTCTGAAAAGTACAGGTTACATTTCCTCAAGCAAAAGTAACAGTACAACCCACCTCTGCCCCTGTCTGGCCCTGTCTGGCCCTGTCTACTTTCAGCTCCTGTCTGTAGATGTTTGTTTGTATAATGATCATACAGGTGCTTCTGCTCTTGTCTGCTCCTGTCTGACCTCTGGCTCTGCTCCTGTCTGGCCCTGTCTGCTCCTGTCTGCTCCTGTCTGCTCCTGTCTGTCTGTATCGTGATGATTTTCCAGGTGTTTCAGGTTTGACTCAAAGCTTCAGTGAATCAGACATAAATACTGTTTCTCACCGGGAGAGTCTTAGTAATGGAACGAGCTCTAAATCATACAACTACTCACCTCTGCTGTTTGTTTAAAGATGCATTACGTACCTTTCATCTCCGTGGTAACAAGGATAGATATTTCTCAGTGCAATAAACACAACCAAAATGCTAAAAGTTACATACAGTGGCTTTAATGCAAAAATATGGAAAATGGATAGAGACAATAGTATAATAATCATTTCTAACTGAAACATGAGGACTTGGGCAGGTGCAGAGGGCAGGTGCAAAGGGCAGGAGCGGTGGGTGCATTTTTTTTAGCTTCTATTATCGTTATTTTCATTGAGTTTTAATTACACAGCTAATATTGATAAATGCTGCACACTTTGCACCCAACTACTGTCTTAACCTGCTCCTGTCGATATCTGCTCCTGTCTGCTCCTGTCTGCTCCTCTCTGAACCTGCACGTGTCTATATCTGCTCCTGTCTGCCCCGTTTGACCCTGCACCTGTCTATTTCCCCTCCTGGTTGGACACGGGCAGCAGATGTGATGCAGATGTAATTATCTAACTGTTACCTAGCAACCATAATGTAAACAAGGGCCAAGACTTGTCTAAATTACACAATAGTTACGATTAGACTGATACAAACACATGAACACACCTTTATTTAGTGAAATGAAGGTTTAAAGTGTCAGAAAAAGTCCTTCCTTGTGCGTAAATTCTCCATATTTTGGATGGAGTTTTGTGTTGACGACATAGAGGGATCTGTTTTACAATCAGCGCTACTTCCTGTATTTTTGTACTTTCCTTTTCAGTGTTGCTTTCTGCAAACTGCCACTAAACTATGATGAATATTTACCACAGATCCTATGCACTTTAATGCGGCACTGTGGAACATTCCAGGCAAGAGAAAAAAAACTGTTTACTGAATTCAAATGCCTTTATGTGATTCTAAAAGTAGCCGTCCCTTTGTCTCCCACACAGAACAGAAGCCGAATAATAGTGATTAATGCTTAAGCTTTACTCTGTTTAAGAGTGAAGTCTGGCAATGTCTCTGCATGTCACAGCATACCTGGCACCCTCACCCAAGTGAGGCCCGAGGGCACGAAGGAAGAGGGAGAGAGAGGGGGAGGAGAGAGAGAGAGAGAGAGAGAGAGGGCATACCTGGTACCCTCGCCCAAGAGAGGGGGAGAAGAGAGAGGGGGGAGGAGAGAGAGAGAGAGGAGAGAGAGAGGAAGACACAGAGAGGGAGGACAGAGAGAGAGGGAGACACAGAGAGAAGGAGGAGAGAGAGAGAGGAGAGACACAGAGAGGAGGAGGAGAGAGAGAGAGGGAGACACAGAGAGAAGGAGGAGAGAGGGAGAGGAGAGACACAGAGAGGAGGAGGAGAGAGAGAGGGAGAGACTGAGAGGGGGAGGAGAGAGGTACAGAGGGCATACCTGGCACCCTCGCCCAAGAAAGGGGAAGGAGAGAGAGAGAGGGAGACACAGAGAGGGAGGAGAGAGGGGGAGGAGAGTGGGAGAGAGGGAGGAGGGCATACCTGGCACCATCGCCCAAGAGAGGGGGAGGAGAGAGAGAAAGAGAGAGAGAGCGAGAGAGAGAGAGAGAGAGAGAGAGGGAGACACAAAGAGGGGGAGGAGAGAGAGAGGGAGAGACTGAGAGGGGGAGGAGAGAGGTACAGAGGGCATACCTGGCACCCTCGCCCAAGAAAGGGGAAGGAGAGAGAGAGAGGGAGACACAGAGAGGGAGGAGAGAGGGGGAGGAGAGTGGGAGAGAGGGAGGAGGGCATACCTGGCACCATCGCCCAAGAGAGGGGGAGGAGAGAGAGAAAGAGAGAGAGAGCGAGAGAGAGAGAGAGAGAGAGAGAGGGAGACACAAAGAGGGGGAGGAGAGAGAGAGGGAGAGACTGAGAGGGGGAGGAGAGAGGTACAGAGGGCATACCTGGCACCCTCGCCCAAGAAAGGGGAAGGAGAGAGAGAGAGGGAGACACAGAGAGGGAGGAGAGAGGGGGAGGAGAGTGGGAGAGAGGGAGGAGGGCATACCTGGCACCATCGCCCAAGAGAGGGGGAGGAAAGAGAGAAAGAGAGAGAGAGAGAGAGAGAGAGAGAGAGAGAGAGAGAGAGAGGGAGACACAAAGAGGGGGAGGAGAGAGAGAGGGAGAGACTGAGAGGGGGAGGAGAACGGTACAGAGGGCATACCTGGCACCATCGCCCAAGAGAGGGGAAAGAGAGAGAGGGAGAGGGAGACACAGAGAGGGAGGAGAGAGGGGGAGGAGAGACACAGAGAGGAGGAGGAGAGAGAGAGGGAGAGACTGAGAGGGGGAGGAGAGAGGTACAGAGGGCATACCTGGCACCATCGCCCAAGAGAGGGGAAAGAGAGAGAGGGAGAAAGAGCCTGGCACCTTTGCCCAAATGTAGCTTAAGGGCACAAAGGAACAGAAGGGAAAGAGAGGAGGGAAGGAGCATACCTGGCACCCTCAAACTAGTGTGTGCCTCAAGAGCACGAAGGAAGAGAAGAGAGAGGAGGAGGAGGGAAAGAGAGAGAACAAGAGAGAAAGAGAGAGAGAGAGACTATTTTCTGATCTGTCCTAATGTAGTTTCCTCATCACAGACAGACCTGAGTTGTGTTTTGTTTCATTCACATGTGAGGCTGAGGCTGAGTTCTTCTCTCAAACAGAAAGCACCTCGTACCACCTTGTGATGTCATGCAGTAATACAGGAAGGGCTCCATTGTGTTTTTAAACTCCTTCATTAGAATCATTTAAATAATTTCAGCTCTGGAATTGCCAATCTCTACTGAACTAAAAGTAAAAGGAGCTGGTCACTTGAAAACTGCCACTTCATGACATCACAAGGTGGAACAGAGCATTTTGAGCTTTGGAGATGTAAACAGACTAATAATAAAGAGTTACTCAAACATGTGAATGAAACAAAACACAACTCCAGGTCTGTTTTTGAGGAGAGAACAACATTATAACATGTTTTAAAACTCACAAGAGTCAAGTTTGCATAATATAGGAACTTTAATTACTCGAATGCACTGATTTTCAGCCAGTGTGAGAGGAACACTAACGAACCTTGAGATAATTTCTACACGCTTTTAACTGAATAGTTCAGAAAGCAAAATTATCATCACTGCCAAAGAAAGAAGAAAGAAAAAAAACAGACTTAGGGAGAAGGAAAAGATTTGCATCATGCTTCTCTAAATGTTATAATTAGTTTCTCTTTTAGTGGGAGGTGTGAGGTGAAATCTAGGTCAGTTTGTGCTAAGATTTCCCCCTTTTAACAGTTTCCTCATCTTCATTATTAATATCTGCTGTAATCTCTGTGGTTTTAACAGACTGTGGTGTTATTACAGATCTACTGCAGGTGAGAGAGCGCCCCCTGTCTGCCACTGCAGCCGCTTTAAACTGTGGTGATTTCCCCAGAGCTCTGACACACAGCCTCAGGTGAGAATGATAATAACTGTTCACTCAACACTTTCACAGGAGCTATTACAACACACTTTGTTTTTCTTTTTATAGCAAAGGCTTGGAAATCTGAAGATGTTTTTTTTTTTTTTTTAATAATTCTACATCTCAAGGTGCACTGTGTAACTTTTCTGGTGGAGGGTCCGTCTTTTGCTTCTCACCATGGCGATATTGTCTGGGATCTTCCACAGTGTTGCATTACCGTTGTTTATCTCAACGGAGAAAGCAGGTGACACCACAGGGCTATCTTCATTTTACATGCCAGATCAGTGGAGAGGCGAGCCCACTCACAGTAAGAATGCAGGTTTTTAGTTTAATAACAACCCATATTTTTGAGTAAATGCACGATGGATGTGTTTAATGCCACACCAGGACATTCCTGACAAAACAATGACATCTCCATGGAGACAAGCAGGTGACGGACCCTCCACCAGAAAGTCGCACAGTGCGCCTTTAAACTTATGATTCCATTTGTCCTTTGATCATTTGAATTGATGCATACACATGTTTTATCCTCTGAGTCTATGAACATTTGAGCTTTTAGTAGCTCCTAAAATAGTGACCTCAGTGTGCTGTCTGCATCTTATTATAAAGTGTTTTATTGTTCACAAACCAGGAAGTAACACTGATGAACTGTTAGATTTTGCCAGATTGTCAGTATAAATGACAGTCATCATAATTTTCAAGTCTTCAACCTTTAGAGAACAACTGAAATGTTACTGAACAAACCTCCCAATGATAACAGTATTTTTTTCAAAAATCAAAACCTCACTGTTCCAAATTATTCTGCACAACAGAGTTTCAAACCATGTTATTGTTGTAAAGAACTGAAAATGTTAATTTGTTTATTTTTCAATTCGAAGAATTAGCATATTACTAAAATTAAAAGTTATTTTCAATCCAAACATCTGAACAGGTCAAGTTCTATTTGAACACAGGAGCCCTTATTTGACAGGAGCTTCACAATTCTGCATCCATTGAACTTGTGAGTTTGAGGAGAGTTTCTGCTTGAATTTCTTTGCAGGATGTCAGAATATCCTCCCAGAGCTGCTGTTTGGATGTGAAGTGCCTTTCGCCCTCATAGATTTTTCACTTGAGGAGCTCCAAAGGTTCTCAATAGGGTTGAGGTCAGGGGAGGATGGGGCCACACCATGAGTTTCTCTTCTTTTATGCCCATAGCAGCTGATGATGCAGAGGTGTTCCCTGCAGCATGAGATGGAGCATTGTCCTGCATGAAGAGGATTTTTCTACAGAAAGCACAGTTCTTCTTTTTGTACCATGGAAGAAAGTGGTCAGTCAGAAACTCCACATACTTTACAGAGGTCATTTTCACACCTTCAGGGACCCTAAAGGGGCCGACCTGCTCTCTTACCTCATAAGGTAAACGAGGAATAACTTTGGACCATTACAGACTGTTTCAAATGAACTAGTTCTGTTTTCACATTTTTAAGACAGTAAAAATCAGGTACAGGACCATAATAAATCTGATAAATGTATTTTTGGTCTCCCCTACACCACCCCAGCACCATTTTGTCTCTTTCAGTATCAAATATTGATCTTAAGCACTTAAAGTTGTCGTGTAACTGTGTTAGATGACGTGCAGCTCCAGCTCTCAGTCTTGTCTCCACTTGTTTCTCTGTGTTTGGTTTAAATGAATGGGCAGCTCCTGAGCGCCGTGATTTCCGGAGGTCTGTGAACTAATCGTCACCTCTCAGGCTCGGGCAGGGCTCATAAAGAGGCGTTTGAAGACCATTTAAGGGTGTGGGAGAAACAGAGACTCAAGAGAAGAGGGAGGGACGGGAGGGAGGAGGTGAAGGAGGAGGAGAGAGAAGGGAGGGCAGGATGGAGGGAGCAGGGGGGCTAAAGAGACTTTTGAGGCCAATTTAAGGGTGTGGGAGAAACAGAGACTGCAGAGAGGAGGGACGGATAAGGAGAAGGAGTGGAGAGAGTGAGGTGGAGGAGGAGGAGAGAGAGAAGCGAGGAGTGGAGGGAGGGAGGAAGGGACGGAGGAAGAGAGATTTAGAACTGAGAGAGAGGAAGTGGAGGAGGAGAGAAGGGAGCAGTGGAGGGAGGGAAGAGGAGAAGGAGGAGGGAGGAGAGAGATTGAGGAGAGTGGAGAGGTTAGGAAGGGTAAGGAGGGAGCAAATGTGTTAATGAGGAGGAAGAAGAGAGTGGAGGAGTGAGGGGAGGGAGGAGGAAAGAGAAGGGGGAGAGAGGGCAGGAGGAAGGGAGGGATAGGGAGAGCAGAGGGGCTAAAGAGGTGTTTGAGGGCAATTTAAGGGTGTCGGAGAAACAGCGACTGAAGAGAGGAGAGAGGGAGGGAGAGAGGATAAGAGGAAAGGAGGGTAGAAGAATGAGTGGAGAGCGAATCAATGGAGTGGGGAGGGAGTGAGAGAGAGGAAGAAAGGAAGGAAAGGAGAAAGGAAGAAGGAATGAGGAGTAGTGGGGTAAGGAGGAGAGAAGGAGGAAGAAGAGAGAAGTAAGCGATGGAGAAGGAGGACAGGAGGACAAGGCGAAGGAGGGAGACAGGAAAAGAGAGGTTAGGAGGGG
>CM057102.1:25088779-25248779 GCA_029959045.1 Taenioides sp. WSHXM2023
AGCGCCGCATGGGCCCCTCCTGTGGATATTTTGTTGAAATCTTTGTGTATCACCAATTAAGGAAATAAACTGGAGAAGGAAGTGCGTACGTCACTGGTGCAACGACGTCTTGAATACAAAAGAAAAAAGATGAATCAATCAGACATGAATCACTGTAAATGCAACTCCAGAGGGTCAATGAGAAGGAGGAATTTTTTTGGTCAAATAATAAAACCATGAATTGCTCAAAAGAGTGAGGCATACCTTACTTAATTCTGCCCTCTTTTACAATATGTTGGTGTAATCCCTCGTTCGTGCAGCGAGTGTGAACTCAAATAAAGTCATAAACCAGATTAAACGAATGCCTGTGCAGCCTGAGTCCTCTCTGGTCTGTGGAGATGATGTCACATTCACTGTTCCTTGAAATAGTCGGTACATTTGAGCGCCCGGCCCCTCTCCTCTGTTTTTACTGACTGCAGCCGCTCATAAAAAAAACATTTCACAAACAGTTGGAGTGTTTACGATGCGACGCTGCCTTTTACGGGGTCCTTAAACGTCTCATTACCTTCATGTGGTTATCTCTGTATGAGCTATAAACTCTAATATCCAACCGAAAACATGACGTATTTGGCTAAAAACATTTGATTTTGACATGAGGAGTTAGAAAAACCCTCTCCTCAAGCCCAGGCCTGATTTTCAGGCCTTTATGAGCGAGTCTGATGCTTTAAACAGGCGTGTGGTCGGCCTATCAAAATGCACCGTCTTTATTAAGAAATGACTTCATGGTGTTAGGCCATTGGTGAGGCATTAACAAGCCTGGGATTTTCTTGGAAATATTTAGAGATTCTGTCTGAATAAAATGTGATTAAGAAAAAGAGGGACAGAGGAGCAGGCAGGTGAAGGCAGGAGCAGGCGGGAGCGAGCAGGAGCGGGCAGGAGCAGGGCAGGAGCAGGCGGGAGCGAGCAGGAGTGGGCAGGAGCGGACAGGCGTGGACAGGAGCAGGGAGAGAGATAGAGGAGCTGACAGGAGCTGACAGGAGCAGGCAGGAGCGAACAGGAGCAGAGACAGAGGAGCAGACAGGAGCAGAGATACAGGAGCTGACAGGAGCAGAGATAGAGGAGCTGACAGGAGCTGACAGGAGCAGGCAGGAGCGAACAGGAGCAGAGACAGAGGAGCAGACAGGAGCAGAGATACAGGAGCTGACAGGAGCAGAGATAGAGGAGCTGACAGGAGCTGACAGGAGCAGGCAGGAGCGAACAGGAGCAGAGACAGAGGAGCAGACAGGAGCAGAGATACAGGAGCTGACAGGAGCAGAGATAGAGGAGCTGACAGGAGCTGAAAGGAGCAGGCAGGAGCGAACAGGAGCTGGGACAGAGGAGCAGACAGGAGCAGAGAGAGAGGAACGGACAGGAGTGGACAGGAGCAGAGCCAGATGAGCAGAGGCAGAGGAGCTGACAGGTGCAGAGCCAGAGAAGCAGACAGGAGCAGAGATAGAGGAGCTGACAGGAGCAGAGACAGAGGAGCTGACAGGTGCAGAGCCAGAGGAACAGACAGGTGCAGAACCAGAGGAGCAGACAGCAGTAGAGCCAGAGGAGCAGCGACAGAGGAGCTGACAGGAGCAGGAGCAGACAGGAGTAGGGCTAGACAGGAGCAGAGCCAAAGGAGCAGACAGGTGTAGAGCCAGAAGAGCAGGCGGAGGAGCAGACAGGAGCAAAGCAAACAGGAGCAGACAGGAGCAGGGCCAGAGGAGCAGACAGGAGCATGCATTCAGGTGCAGCGTTGCCAGGTAAGGGTTAAAGAGCACATGAGCCCTGGTCCTGCGTCAGTTTTGTGTTGTGGTTTGTGACAGAGACGAGAATGAATGAATTTTATCTCTGATCTGATCTCGAGAAATTGAAGGTGTCCGCCCTGAAATCAGAGACTCAGAAGAGAGGGAGAGAGGAAGAAAGGAGAGAGGAAGAGAGGGAGAGACTCAGAAGAGAGGAAGAGAGAGAAAGAGGAGAGAGGGAGAGAGGAAGAGAGGGCGAGAGGGAGAGAGGGAGAGAAGAAGAGAGGGAGAGAGGGAGAGAAGAAGAGAGGGAAAAGGAAAAGGAAAGGGAAGGGCTCATTTTACTGCTTTGTTTACTGGTTATTTTAAGACACTGAGTTTAACCCCTGAGTGAGGGACACATTTGGTCTAAGCTCAAAAAATACAAAAATACATAATACAAATGTGAAGTACTTTTTGTAGTACTCCCCACTGTCTCTGATGATGAACCAGGACAGAGAAACTACTGCCTGAGGTCAACACAGGGAGGTGATTCTGTATGGTACTCATCCAATGCTATTACTACTACTACTACTACTACTACTACTACTACTACTACTACTACTACTACTACTACTACTGCTGCTGCTTCTACTACTACTACTACTACTACTACTACTACTGCTGCTGCTTCTACTACTACTACTACTACTACTACTACTACTACTACTGCTGCTGCTTCTACTACTACTACTACTACTACTACTACTACTACTGCTGCTGCTTCTACTACTACTACTACTACTACTACTACTACTACTACTACTGCTGCTGCTTCTACTACTACTACTACTACTACTACTACTACTGCTGCTGCTTCTACTACTACTACTACTACTACTACTACTACTACTACTACTACTACTACTGCTGCTTCTACTACTACTGCTACTATTACTACAACTACTACTACTACTACTACTACTGCTGCTACTGCTACTACTAGCTTACAGATCAGATCTGTGGAGATCCTGCTCACTTTAAGAATTCATGTTTTTTAAAGTATTTTTGAGCAATATAAACAAATACAATATAGATAATATACATAAGTTTAATGCCATATTTCAGGTAACACCATAACATATTGAGACGGGCAGGTGGCTGACCCTCTACCAGAAAGGTTGCATAATGCAGCTTTAAAATAACCTGTATATGATTACATTTGTGTCAGAGCTCAGTGGAGTAAACAGCTTTTACACAGATAATAACAGGGAGGGCTGATAGTATTACGTTTGATTTCATTCACAAATTGTCTCCTGGTCATGTCTCCACGACAACCACTGTAAACAAACACTCCATTCAGGCTCTGTCACGACACAAACTGAGAAAAGAAATACAGGAAAAATAACATGCAGTTCGAATTCAGACCTGGTTTAGTCCTGGATTAGAGAGTACACTTTACTGTCCCCATAGGGAAATGTCTCCTCTGCATTTTACCCATCCTTCAGTGTCAAACCTGCATTTGACCCATCCTTCAGTGTCAAACCTGCATTTGATTCATCCTTCAGTGTCTAAACCTGCATATGAACCTTCCTTCAATGTCTAAACCTGCATTTGACCCAGCCTTCAGTGTCTAAACCTGCATTTGATTCATCCTTCAGTGTCTAAACCTGCATATGAACCTTCCTTCAATGTCTAAACCTGCATTTGACCCAGCCTTCAGTGTCTAAACCTGCATTTGATTCATCCTTCAGTGTCTAAACCTGCATATGAACCTTCCTTCATTGTCTAAACCTGCATTTGACCCATCCTTCAGTGTCTAAACCTGCATTTGATTCATCCTTCAGTGTCTAAACCTACATTTGACGCATCCTTCATTGTCTAAACCTGCATTTGACCCATCCTTCTGTGTCTAAATCTGCATAAGAAATTTATTATTTCCTTGTGTATTATATTTTCTTTTTTTTTAATTATTGCTGTTGTTGTTAGTGTGACAAGGTGTTGATATATATATATATATATATTTTTAAATTTTATTTTTTTTATATTATTTTATTTTATTTTTTTATACTTTCATGGCTATATTATGAGTGGCACATGGAATGTTATTTACTCATTTATTCATTTATTATTATTATTATTATTATTATTATTATTATTATTATTATTATTATTATTATTTATTTTTTTAATACTTTTGTGTATGAGGTACAAGGGTTATTATAATGGATTTGTTGTTGTGTGTATGACTGTTGCTGTTTGTGGTTTGTCTTGATTTGTGTTTTTTTGTGATTTACTTAATGTTTGTTATGTTCTGTGATGTTTTCTTTTTAGGAGCCCCTCGCAAACGAGATGACACATCTCAAGGGGCTATCCTACTAATAAAATAAAAAAATAAAAATATGAACCATCCTTCGGTGTCTAAACCTGCATTTGACCCATCCTTCAGTGTCTAAATCTGCATTTGAAACATCCTTCAGTGTCTAAACCTGCATTTGGCCCATTCTTCAGTGTCTAAACCTGCATTTGAGTCATCCTTCATGTCTAAACCTGCATTTGACCCATTCTTCATTGTCTAAACCTGCCTTTGACCCATCCTTCGGTGTCTAAACCTGCATTTGAACCATCCTTTGGTGTCTAAACCTACATTTGACCCTTCCTTCGGTGTCTAAACCTGCCTTTAACCCATCCTTCGGTGTCTAAACCTGCATTTGCCCCATCCTTTAGTGTCTAAACCTGCATTTGATTCATCCTTCGGTGTCTAAACCTGCATTTGCCCCATCCTTTAGTGTCTAAACCTGCATTTGACCCAGCCTTCAGTGTCTAAACCTGCATTTGACCCATCCTTCGGTGTCTAAACCTGCCTTTGACCCATCCTTCGGTGTCTAAACCTGCATTTGACCCATCCTTCGGTGTCTAAACCTGCATTTGACCTATCCTTCGGTGTCTAAACCTGCATTTGACCTATCCTTTGGTGTCTAAACCTGCCTTTGACCCATCCTTCGGTGTCTAAACCTGCATTTGACCTATCCTTTGGTGTCTAAACCTGCCTTTGACCCATCCTTCGGTGTCTAAACCTGCCTTTGACATTAAAAAAACAACAACAAAACTTCACAGAAGCAGATTTATTTGCAATTAGAAAAACAACTTTATTTCTGTTCCTTTAATAATAAAAATTGTATAATTCTCGTTGTCTTATTTGTACTTATATCGGTATTAAAACATATTAATACAAATGTAACTAGAAAAGCACTCAGAGAGCGCAGAACTCCGCCAAGCCCCATTTAATGCAATGCTAAGGAAATTTTCAAAGTGATCCAGAATCCAGGATTTCTTCTGGATCATCACCAAAATTTAATCATCTGTTGGATTTACCATTCGGAACATTTCCTCATCAATATCCGTCCATAACTTTTGGAGTTATCTTGCTAACTAACAAACAACCAACCAAACAACCAACCAACCAACCAAACAAACAAACAAACAAACAAACAAACAAACAAACAAACAAACAAACAAACAAACAAACAAACAAACAAACAAACAAACACAGGCGAAAACATAACCTCCTTGGCGGAGGTAATTAATCATGAATAAAAGGCATTTAGGGCCCACGGAACATCAGGCTGAAGGACTGAGCTCTTCATTTATAAGGCTGCACTGCCCTCCTGTGGGCACACTGTGAACTGCAAGAGAAGCCGTGGACAGTAGGCATTTCTACAAGTTTCTACAAGTTTATAAATTATAATTATGGACAGTGTTAAGAGTTTCTCCTGAGTTACTATGGAAACAATGTGACATTTGTAATAACATTTGAACTTTTAATACCTCAAAAATGAAATCAAAGTTTTAATTTTCATCAATATTTTCAAGTCAAACATCACCCGGTTTAATGTAATGAGTTTTTGGGATTCAGATCCTGAGTGACATTTAAGAAGATTTAATTAAAGGTTTTCTGTGTTTTTTTTTTTATTTCTGTAAAGTGGAATTTGGACTGGAGTCATGTGATTCATTTCCAACTCCTGGTTCAGTCCTGGTTTAGTTCTGGTTTAGATCTGTTTTAGTTCTGGCTTAATCCTGGTTTAGATCTGATTTAGTCCTGCTTTATTTCTGGTTTGGACCTGGTTCAGTCCTGGTTTAGTCCTGGATCAGTCCTGAGTTAAACCTGGTTCAGTTCTGGTTCAGTCTTGGTTTTGACCTGTTCCAGTCCTGGATGAGACCTGGTTCAGCCCTGGTTTTGTTCTGGTTTAGATATGGTTTAGTTCTGGTTTAATCCCGGTTTAGATCTGATTTAGTCCTGCTTTATTCCTGGTTTAGACCTGGTTCAATCCTGGTTTAGTCCTGGATCAGTCCTGAGTTAGACCTGGTTCAGTCCTGGTTTTGTTCTGGTTTAGAGGTTTGGTCCTGATTTAGACCTGGTTTAGTTCTGGGTTAGACCTGGTTCAATTCTGGTTTAGTCCTGGTTTAGACCTGTGTTGGTCCTGGTTTAGTTCTGGTTTAGACCTGGTTCAGTTCTGGATCAGCCCTGGTTTAGTCCTGGTTTAGTCCTGGTTTAGACCTGTTTTGGTCCTGGTTTAGTCCTGGTTTAGTTCTGGTTTAGTCCTGTTTTGGTCCTGGTTTAGTCCTGGTTTAGTCCTGGTTTAGTTCTGGTTTAGTCCTGTTTTGGTCCTGGTTTAGTCCTGGTTTAGTCCTGGTTTAGTCCTGGTTTAGTCCTGTTTTGGTCCTGGTTTAGTCCTGGTTTAGTCCTGGTTCAGTCCTGGGTTTGCTTTAATCATGGATTTGTCCTTTTTCAGTCTTGTTCACTAATGCCACACTGTGTAATATTCCAGGCAAAGCAATAACATCTCTATGGAGACAAGCAAGCAGGAATACCCTCCCCCAGAAAAGTTACATAGTAGAGCTTTAATATACTGATATGTATTTTAACACCTAGATTTCTTCTTTTTAATGTGTAAAACTCCATCATATTTTTCAGTCTGACTCTTTCTTTCTTTCTTTTTTTCTTTCTTTCTTTCTTTCTTTCTTTCTTTCTTTCTTTCTTTCTTTCTTTCTTTCTTTGTGTTTGAGTGCAATGCTTCAGTCCAACAGCAGGTGGCGCTCTTCACCCTCTCTCCACCTCCTCTGATCCCATCACTCCATCACAAATACACCCACCTGTGGCTTTTCAAACCAAATACTTTCTTCATACAGTAATGCCAATACTGTAACATGTACTATACGCCTTCCTCCTCTTTCTCCTCCTCCTCCTCCTTTCCTCTTTCTCCTCCCCTCCTCCTCCTCTTCCTCCTCCTCTCCTCTCCTCCTTTCCTCCTCCTCCTCATTAAAACTCATTGTATTTTCCTCAAAAGCTTCGCGCAGAATCTAGAATTCCATTTTTGATTGAAAGATTCGGTTCTTTTGTGGCGTGTTTTTTTTTTTTTTTTTCAGATTTTCATTTCAGATTCTCGAGCTGAAGCAGGAGAGGTTTTGTGCGACGGAGAATACAGAAAAGAAGAGAGCGCTTTAAGACTTCCTCTCTCAATGCCCTCCCTGTGGCTCTTTGTGAAGGAGAGAGGCCGTGGCAGAGTGGTTAGCCTGCCTCCCCCTCTCAGTGTGGAGGTTGTGGGTTAGACTCTCTCTCTCTCTCTCTCTCCCTCTTTCCTCCTCTTTCTCTGCCCATTATTTCTTCCCTCTTACACTTCTTTCTTTCTCTCACTCACTCTCCTCACTACACAGCTTCACCCATCCTCCCTTCTTTTCTCATTCTATCTCTTCTTCTGTCTTTCCCTCTTCCCTTTTTCTGTTTTCATTTCCTCCTCTCGTCTTATCTCTCTCTCTTTATCTTTTTCTCATCCCTTTCTCCTCTCTCCCTTCCTCTCTCTTGCTTTTTCATATCCTCTCCCTCTCTCTTTACTCCCTTACCTTCACCCCTATCCTCCTCTCATCTTCTCCCTCCTCTGTCTCTCCATCCCTTCTCCTTCCCTCCTATCCCATCTCTCTTCTCCTCCCTCTCCTTCTCTACCTCCGTTCCTCCCTCTCTCTATATATCCTTTTATTCTCTTCTACTCTCCTTCTCTCCCTTTCCCTTTCTCTCTCCCTTCTTTTCTCTGTGTTGCTCCTTCATCCCCTCTCTACTTCCTTTTCTCCTTCTCTCCCTCCACCACTTCACTCTCTCTCCTCTCCATACCCGCTCTATCCCTCCTTCTCTCCACCCCCTCTTCTTTCCTTCACCCATCCCTCCCTCCCTCTCTCCTCTCCTCCCTCTCTCCTCTCCTCTTCTCTCTGTTTAATCATCTCTGGTGGTTAATATCTCTCTCAGTTCTGAAGCAGAGGAGCTTAAATCCTAAACGCTCCGCAAACTCAAACTTTCAACCGTCTCAAACTTCAGAATCAGTTTCACATTTTTACTCTGAAATCTCAGGATCAAGAAGAAGAAAAAGTGTAAATCTGAAAATCTCTGATGTGAAGGGAATAAGTGAAATTTAAAGAGTTTATATTAAAAGAACAATTGGCCTTTTAACCATCTGCAGCGTCTTCTTCAAAAACACATCTGGAGTTGTTTTGTTTCATTCACATTTTTGAGTAATTCTTCTTCTGCTTTAGTCTGTCTCCATCTGCACAGCTCAAAACACTATTCCACCTGCTTGTTTCTATGGATACGTCATTGCTCTTCCTGGAATGTTCCACAGTGTGACATTAAACAGCTCTGCTTTACATTTATTCAATCACAGGTGGTTTTATAGCTCAAAAATACCTAGAAAAACAGACATTCTGACTGTGAGCGGGGTCGCCTCTCCACAGATCTGACCTGTAACTTGGTCTGGTTTGGTCTCCATGAAGACAGAAAGGTTTAATGCCATATTGTGGAACATTCCAGACAAAGTGACAACATCTCTATGGAGAAAAGCATGGAGCCTCCACCAGAAAAGTTACACAATGCAGCTTTAAATAAGAAGATTTATTACATACACAGGTTTATAAAATGTGACTTTGCTGTTCTCCTCTCACTGTGTCTCTGTCTCTGTTTCTGAGTTTCTGTCTCTGTGTCTTTGTGTCTCTGTGTTTCTGTGGCTATGTTTCTGTGTTTCTGTCTCTGTGTCTCTGTCTCTGTGTCTCTCTCTGTGTCTCTGTTTCTGTCTCTGTGTCTCTGTTTCTGTCTCTGTGTCTCTGTCTCTGTGTCTCTATGTCTATGTCTCTGTGTCTCTCTGTCTCTATGTCTCTGTGTCTGTGTCTCTGTCTCTGTGTCTCTATGTCTGTCTCTGTGTCTCTCTCTGTGTCTCTGTTTCTGTCTCTGTGTCTCTGTGTCTGTGTCTCTGTGTCTCTATGTCTATGTCTCTGTGTCTCTCTGTCTCTATGTCTCTGTGTCTGTGTCTCTGTCTCTGTGTCTCTATGTCTGTCTCTGTGTCTCTCTCTGTGTCTCTGTTTCTGTCTCTGTGTCTCTGTGTCTGTGTCTCTGTGTCTCTATGTCTATGTCTCTGTGTCTCTCTGTGTCTCTATGTCTATGTCTCTGTGTCTGTGTCTCTCTGTCTCTATGTCTCTGTGTCTGTGTCTCTGTCTCTGTGTCTCTATGTCTCTGTCTCTGTCTCTGTGTCTCTGTGTCTGTGTCTCTGTGTCTGTGTCTCTCTGTCTCTGTGTCTCTGTTTCTGTCTCTGTGTCTCTATGTCTCTGTGTCTGTGTTTCTGTCTCTGTCTCTGTGTCTGTGTCTCTGTGTCTGTGTCTCTGTCTCTGTGTCTCTGTCTCTGTGTCTCTATGTCTCTGTGTCTGTGTTTCTGTCTGTGTCTCTGTGTCTGTGTCTCTGTCTCTGTGTCTCTGTCTCTGTGTCTCTATGTCTCTGTCTCTGTGTCTCTGTCTCTGTGTCTCTGTGTCTCTGTGTCTGTGTCTCTGTCTCTGTGTCTGTGTCTCTGTGTCTCTATGTCTGTGTCTCTGTCTCTCTGTGTCTGTGTCTCTGTGTCTGTGTCTCTGTCTCTGTGTCTCTGTCTCTGTGTCTCTGTGTCTGTCTCTGTGTCTGTGTCTCTGTGTCTCTGTGTCTGTGTCTCTGTCTCTCTGTGTCTGTCTCTGTGTCTCTGTCTCTGTGTCTGTGTCTCTATGTCTCTATGTCTGTGTCTCTGTCTCTGTGTCTCTGTGTCTGTGTCTCTCTCTCTGTGTCTGTGTCTCTGTGTCTCTGGCCCTGAGCCTGTATTTTCACAGGACTCAGATTAAACGTGTTTAAAGGAGCACGTCATGTTTTTAACATCGTGATTTTGTCACAGATTTTGGAATATCTCAAACTAAACAGCGTCAGCCTTCACAGAGTTCTGCTGCCCAGTGTGAACTCTACTGTGACAAAGGGCCTGAACCGAAAACATTCAGGAAAATAACCGCGATTTCAAGGTTAAAGATTAAAACAACATCATGTAACAGATCTGAGACGACTCCATGGAGATACAAAGGTAAAGAGGGGGATTTTTTTTTCTTTTTTTCTTTCTCCCATGTTCTGACGTTGTTCCCTCATCTGAAGAGGTTTTTGATGTCATCCATGCATGTTTGAGTAATCTAGAGATCTATCCCGGGCCCTATTCAAACCCTCCTTACTGTTAGCCGTACAAGCCTGTACAAAGCTCCGCCCACAAGCCTAGGTCACCCATGCTCGCGCACGACAATTCTGCATAAATATACAAAACATGATACAAACTGTACACAACAACTCAACAAACCTGATGTGACATGCAGTAGTTTCATTAGTGGGATGTACAGTACGCTGATGTGTTGTGACAGCGCTCTGAAGGGGGAGTGACTTAACACAGAGAGCAAAGGGAGGGGAGACTTATAATACTTAAATGCTGTTTTATGGCATTTTCAAAGCAATTAAAGGTAACATGGTGATTTGTACTCCATCTTTAAATGAGTGTTCTGCTTCTTTTCTGAATATTTAGTATTAAACTACATTGTGATTTTACATTTTGTTCATTTTAAATTGCAATATTGATCTAAAATGGCCTGATAATAGAAACTCACCGTATTTTTTTTTTTTTTTTTTTTTTTTTAATAATTACAGTACAGAGCAGTGGGAGGGGGTAGGAGGTAGGTGAAAACAGCATTTTGCAGGACAATACAGGATTACTCAAACATCCAGGAATCAGTTTAGATGTAACTCTGACTAAGACCCTGATGAGGAAATACTGTTAAAACCTGTTTAAAAGCTGAAAAGTTGATTTCACAAATAAATTTTAATCCTGTTTAAAGTCGGTACCTCAACTTGGACTCAAACTCTCTGTTTGAAAAAGTTGTAAATAAAAACTCTGTGTCACATGTTTAAAATCCAGACCAGGAAACAGGAGGATCTACTGGAGTTTGGATAGAAAACACCTTTTTATCCTCCCTCTCTTCTCTCTTTCTCTTCCCCTCATTCACCTCCTTCTCCTCCCTCTCTTTCTCTCCTCTCTGTCTCTCTCTCTCTTCCCCACATTCACCTCCTTCCATTCTTTATGCCTTCTTCATCCCTCTGTTCTTTCCCTCTCTCTTTCCCTTCTATTTTTCTTGTTTTTCTTACTGCTGCCTCCCTTTCTCTCACCTCTCTATCCTCTCCCCCTCTCTCCCTCCCTCCTTCTCTCTCCTCTCTCTTTCTCCCTCTCTTCCCTCTCTCTTCCTCTCTCTCATCTCTCTCACCCCCCTGTTCTCTCCTCCCACTTCTCTTTTTCTCCCCCTCTTTGCTCTCTCTCCTCCCTCTTCCTCCTCTCTCTCTTCATCTCTTCCTCTCTCTCCTCTCTCTCCCCATCTCCCTGCTCTCTCCTCCTCTCTCCCTCCCTTTCTCTCCTAACTCCCTCTTCCTCTCTCACATCTTTCTCACCCCCTCCCTCTCTCTCTTTCTCTCTTCATCTCTTCCTCACTCTCTCTCCCCCCTCTCCCTCTCTCTACTCTCTCTTCTCCTCTCTCCCTCCCTCTCTCTCCTTCCTCTCTCATATCTCTCTCACCCCCTCCCTCTCTCTCTTCATCTCTCTCTCCCCCTCTCCCTCCCTCTGCTCTCTCCTCCTCTCTCCCTCCCTCTCTCTTTCCTCCCTCTTCCTCTCTCACGTCTCTCTCACCCAATCTCCTCTCTCTCTCTCTCTTCATCTCTCTCTCCCCCCTCTCTGCTCTCTCCTCCCTCCTGCCTCTCTCTCTCTTCATCTCCCCCTCTCTCTCTCCCCCTCTCTCTGCTCTCTCCTCCCTCCCTCCTGCCTCTCTCTCCTGCCTCTCTCTCTCTTCATCTCTCCCTCTCTCTCTCCCCCTCTCCCTGCTCTCTCCTCCTCCCTCCCTCCCTTCTCTCTTCATCTCGCTCTCTCTCCCCCTCTCCCTCTCCTTCCTCCCTCCCTCCCTCCCTCTACCTCCTTTCTCTTTTCATCTCTCACTCTCTCTCTCCCCCTCTCCCTGTCTCTCCTCCCTCCCTCCCTCCCTCCCTTCTCTCTTCATCTCTCTCTCTCTCCCCTTCTCCCTCTCTCTGCTCTCTCCTCCCTCTCTCCTCCCTCTCTCTGCTCTCTCCTCCCTCTCTCTCTCTGTGCTTGTGTCATTGTTCCTACCGTTGAGAATGTGGGAGTGAGTCTGGGCTTTGGTCAAGGCTCTGCAGTTTGTGTCCTGCCAAAGACTCTCCTAAATCCACTGAACGACAGAAGAGGCGGAGGAGAGGAATGAGAGAAAAAGAGGAGAGGAGAGAAGGGGGGGGGGGGGGGGGGGGGTGAATGAAGAGAAAGAAAGAGAGATGGAGATGAGGAAAAGAGAGAGAGGCAGAGGGAAGGAAAGAGAACTGAGAGAGACAAAGAATGAGAGAGGGGGGAGGAGATAAAAAAAGAGAGATCAAACATTTGAAGCCTTGTAAGACCTCAAAATCTGAGCAAAATACTTTCAATTTTTGCTCCTTAAGTACATTTTAAACAAGTACTTTAATACTTCAACTTAAGCCAATTTTTTCATGTGATACTTTTATTTGAGTATTTTTTGTGCTGAGTACTTCTTCCAACACTGGTAATTCGTTTGGAAATGGAGTTGTAGACATTGTCCTACAACTGAAATTTAGTTATCAAATATTCGGCAGTAAAAGTACACAGTATTAAAGTTTTACAGTATTGGTACCAGACAGTTTCATGACTTCTCCATAAAAGTGGCTGTAAATTTTTGTAACTTTTCTCAAATGAAATCCCAGGTTTGTTTGTCGTGTCCCGGTGGAGCAGTGAGTGTCTGTGGACAAGATGGACGCCTCGTGCTGACGTCTGCTTTAAACATTTCACTTTCATCTGCTCCTACAGCACGTCTTTGGCCTGTGCCCTGAGGTGTGCAGTACTTATATTCACTTATATTCACAGTCCAGTACATGGTACATATTTAAGGGATCCACACGTGTCCTGCACTTTTACTGTTTAATAAAAGGTTAAATCACATCTAAATCTGATTCCAGAGCAGGTGCTGGGGTTTAGGGAGAGACCGTTCAGATCAGAGAGAGACATTTTAGGTTTAAACACACTGGATTTCAGCTTTGAACCTGGCAACCCAAATGAGAGAGTCATGTGACGCTCATTCTGATTCAATCAATCAAACTTTATTTATAAAGCGTTTTTCATACAAAAAATGTAACACAAAGTGCTTTACAGTGATGAAAAACAACCCCACATTTCCTTCCACGCACCCAACCAGCCCCACAGCTGCCCGACCCCACACAACCAAACAACCCAAACAGTAACACACACATACACGCACACACACACACATGCACACGCACACACATGGACACACACACACACATGCACCAGGAGCAGAGAGCCGTCCACCGCCACCAGGAACCGCCACAGGGCCCAGGGGAGAGAAGAGGCCCAAGCACCATCCCTCCACCAGGAGCCTAATCCTAAAAATGATAAAGGAATATGAGGTCAAGCTAATAATAAAATAAATAAATAAAATAAAATATGAATAATAAAAACAAGTAAAAGTATAAAATTTCAATCAATGGCCAAGCTAAACAGGTGGGTCTTGAGCCTACTCTTAAAAACATGAATGTTCTTTTTGGCCCTGAGGTCCTCCGGCAGGACGTTCCATAGACGAGGGCCGTAGTGCTGGAAAGACGCCTCTCCGTGAGTGTGTGTCCTGACTTTGGGAATGACCAGGATCCTGCTGCCGGAGGAGCGCAGGGTCCGCGAGGGTTCGTAAGGTAAAAGCAGTTCTGAAAGATAAGAAGGCCCAAGACCATTAAGACATTTAAAAACCAGTAAAAGAACTTTAAAATCCATCCTGAAACTCACAGAGAGCCAATGCAGTGATTTTAAAACCGGTGTAATGTGGCCCCGCCCTCTGGTCCTAGTCAGGACACGAGCTGCTGAATTTTGTAATAATTGTAAACCTGAAATACACTTTTTTGGGAAGACCAGAGAGCAGAGGCATTACAGTCGTCTATTCGACTGGTGATAAAAACATCAGTGTCTCTGTGTTGGCCCAAGAGAGAACGGGGCGGACTCTGGCTATGTTTTTTAGGTGATAGAAACCTATTTTTGTGGTGTTTTTAATGTGTGGGATAAAAGTCAGCTCAGAGTCAAAAATGACACCCAGGTTTTTCATTTGAGAAGATGGGTTAAAAGGCTGTGCTTGTAGTTTGGGTAAAAGTTTCTCTCTCTGGGCCTCAGGACCGATGACTAAAACCTCAGTTTTGTCCTGGTTAAGCTGGAGAAAGTTTTCTGACATCCAGGATTTGATATCTAGAATGCAGTTAAAAAGAGCATTTTGTGTGTTATGTAATATTTTGTTCTTTTGTCCAATTATAAACCAGATATTACTGGTTTGTCCTCTTGAATAATTACTTTGTACTTCTACTTGAGTATATTTTCTGTACAATTGTCACAGCACAGGGACAGTTTCTTTAAAAGCACCAGAGGATTCACAGACACTTCAGACGAGGGAGATCAGGTGCAGAGGTCATAGGTCGCGGATTAAGTCACGGTGACCTCTCCAAAATGGCCACTGTAAATTTCAAACCAATTTGGACGTGAGAATCATTTTGTCTCCGTGAGGTTAGAAGTCTGAAAACTTTAAAGGTGCTGTATTACACAAAACTGACTCTTTTAAGGCATGTTAGAATGTGAACTCATTACAAACAGACCTGCAGTTGTGTTTTGTTTCATTCACATGTTTGAGTAACACTTTATTATTAGTCTCCAAAGCTCAAAATGCTCTGGTCCACCTTGTGATGTCATGAAGCGGTCATTTTCAAGTTAACAGCATTTACCTGTAGTTCAGTAGAGATTGAAAATTCCAGTGGAAATTCCAATTCCAATGATTCTAGTGAAAATTTTTAAAACAAACTGGAGCACTTCCTGTATTACCACATGACATCACAAAAAAAAGCTGAGGACACTCCACTCAGAGGAGGAGTCTAACCCACAACCTCCTCACTGAAGGGAGGAGGATAACCACTCTGCCACAGCTGGATCACACTGAGGTGAAATAGTGTTTTGTTAAAGAGGAACATGCAGTGCCCCTCTTCAGCCTGTGGGACTCGACATGAGACCAAAACCTCGTCGCTCTCTCCAACCCTTCTCTCTCTCTCCCTCTCTCTCTCCAACTCTTCTCTCTCTTTCTCTCCAACCTTTCTCTCTCTCTTTCTTTCATTCTTTGTGTCTCCTCCTCTCTCATTTCTAAATATACATCTATTAACCTCTCTCCCTCCTCTTCTTGACATCTATCTTTCTATCTCTCTCTCCTTCTCTCCATCCCTCTCTCGTTCTCTCTCTTCCAAATATAAGTCTATAGTTCCATCTTTCTTTCTCCCTCTCTTTTGCATTCATATGAATATGTATTAACTCTCTACCTCCCTCCATTCCCTCTCTATCTCCTCTCTTTCTTTGGCTCTCTCGCTTCTAAATAAGTCTTCCATCTTTCTCTCTCCCTCTCTTTTGTAATCATATAAGTATATATTAACCCTCTTCACCTCCCTTCATTCCCTTCTCCTCTGCTCATTCCTCTTCTCCTCTGTGAGATCAATAAAGTCTTATCTTATCTTATCTTTCTTTCATTCTTTGTCCCTCTCTCTCTCTCTTCCTTTTGCTCCCTCGCTTCTAAATATAATTCTATATAATTCCATCTTTCTCTCTCCCTCTCTTTTGTGATGAAACAGATATAGTTGAACTCTCTTTACCTCCCCCTCTCTCTCTCCTTCCTTCTCTCTTCTAATCATACAAATAGAATTCTATTTATTCAGTCACTCACTCCTCCCTTCATTCTCTCCCTCTCTCTTTCAATCTACCTCAATCTCATATTCTAATTAAACAAATATCTGTCCATTAAGCCTCTCTCTCTCCCTCCTTCCCTACTTTCTCTCTTTCTCACTCCCTTACTCACCACACTTTTCTTTCATACTCTCCTCTTTTCCTCTCACAAATAAACCTCATTAACCCTTTCCCCTCTCTCACTCCTCTCTCTCCCCTCTCCCTCTTTCTTTGTCATTCTCTCTCTCCTCCCTCCATCGCCCTTGCTTGTTTCTCTCTCTTTAACCCCCCTTCCTCCCTCTTTCTTTCTCTCTTTCTCTCTCTCTGTACCTCAGACCTGAATAGAAAAACAGACTGGACCGTCTCAGAGTCCATCAGATCTGCTGCTTTTCTTTTGTCAGGTTCAAATATCTCTCCTGCTCTCTCTCTTTCTCCCTCTCCCCCTTCTCCCTCTCTCTCTTTCCCCCTCTCTGTCCCTCTTTCTTTCTCTCTGTGATAGAGTTCATCAGATCTGCTCCTCTTTTCTTTTGTCAGGTTCAAATCACAATTCGGGCTCATTCAGAATCATCTCTCTGAGCTCCATCAGAAACACAAATATTTGGGGATTCAATCAGATTTTGGGGAGAATTTGTCCCAAAAATACAGAATTATTAAAAAGAATAAATAATACGTCTCATTCAGAGTTCGGCTTTGACACGAGCTTTTCTCAATCAACAATAAGAGAGTTTATTTCAGTGTTTTCTCCTCATCTCTTCTGCCTTGTTCAGGGATGAATTTGGGTTTTAAAACTTTAAGGATCTATTCATGTGTACCATTCATATTGTTCATATAGATGTTAATGCAAAATTACAGATATAGGAAAATAAATAATAATAATAATTTGCACTGAATTCAATTTTGACACCCCATTTCGTATTTCTTCCGGTGTTGCCGTAGCGATGGCAGCGTTGAGTTCAGACAAAATGGCTCCAGACGCTTGAAACTTGTTGCCCCCATAGACTCTATTTATAAATGGACATAGCTAACCCGCTAGTCGCCGCGCTCCAAACAGGAAGTGAGTATGGGCGCGCTTCCGGCTCCATCGACTCGACATCGCTCCAATTGAATTTACATTGAAAATTTGTCACTCCACCCTCTAGAACTTCTGCTGTGAGCCTCGTCATTTTGGTCTTAAAATGTTCGTATTAACCCGCTCTACGTGATCCTGGTGTTTTTATTTCACTATTTTGTTTGTAAATAAATTCCTATTCCTAATATAGATCTTGGCTCCAAATTTGCTCCTAAAACTGCTAGCCTCGTGAGCTTCATTTGACTGGAGCTGAACGCTGTGGGTGACGTGACACTCCCTTAGTCCACTTTTTTATACAGACTGTGGACGACATGCAGCGAATTTCACACAACGTTCAGATTGTTTAACTCTGTCTCAAACGCACAGAAGCATTGGACCAGTCGAGACTCCTGTCCCCACAGACTTTACCTGTAAACCTGACTCCCCTGACCCCACAGTCTACCGCAGCATCCAGCGTTTTTTCCAAATGATCTCAAATACAGTGAGAATTCTCTAGAGGAGTGGGACAGCCAAAGTGACCCAGGTTTTGTCATGTGTTACAGTGTTTGAGTGCCTCCATCTAAGACAAAGCAAAGACACAATAGTCAGTGGGTGTAATATAATATGGAAGATCATTGGTTCCATTAGATTTTGAATCACGGGGGCTTCTGAACCGCTCTTAGTCTGACCCGTTTGCCTTGGGTGATCCTACCAGGGGCATGAAGCCCCCGACAACATAGCTCCGGGGATCATTCGGGCACTCAAACCCCTCCACCACGTTAAGGTGGCGGTTCAAGGAGGGGAGCTGGTTGAGAGGAGCCAGCTGAGGCGGCTCGGGCATCTGTTCCGGATGCCTCCTGGACGCCTCCCTCAGGAGGTGTTCCGGGCATGTTCCACCAGGGGAGGCCCCGGGGAAGACCCAGGACACGCTGGAGGGACTATGTGTCTCGGCTGGCCTGGGAACGCCTTGGGGTCCCCCTGGAGGAGCTGGAGGAAGTGTCCGGGGTGAAAGAAGTCTGGGAGTCCCTGCTTAGACTGCTGCCCCCGTGACCCGGCCCCAGATAAGCAGAAGAAAATGGATGGATGGATAGATTTAGAATTTTAAATATCACTAAATTTCACTTAACAAATAAAAGAGATGATGTTTTGATGAGGTGAATTCTGACCAGTCAGATCGCTTCACTGCACCATTTCCTGTTTGTTACTAAGTTTGATCGGATCACACAGGATCGACTGATTCTGCCTTGGCATCTTGGATCATTGCTGCAAATTTTTTTCACTGCGAATTTTACACTGAATTTTGACTGTTGAATTTGAGGGCTTGAAAATATTTGTGCTGAATATTTAAAAGGTGATTTTTTATATTGAATTTTAAACACTTGTACACATATGTATGAAAATGTATTTCATCAACTGACATTCAGAATAAAAATAATTCAAACATGTTTTTTCAGAGTTAAAATTCAGCAGCATTTAAAATTCAAAATCTGATGAAACAAATGATCTTCCATAATATAAAGCGAGACATTGAGGGTGTGATAGCGCCCCCTGTCTTTGCATTTATAAGACAGGGCTTCTCAAACTTTTTTAGTAGAAAAATTTGGTCTTCTGCCATAACAAAATGTACGTGAACATCTAAAGTGTTTATTAGTGGATTACATAACATGAGAAGTGGTAGCCTAGTATTTAAATCTGCTCAGTTTTTTTTTTTTTTATGAGTCATTTTGACCAAGTGAATGTTGAACAGAGCGGAGGCCATGTTTGATCCTATAACCTTTGACCTTAAAGTAGCAGAGGGTGACGTTTCCACAGCAGAAGTACGTGGATTGAGAAACGAATGCAACTCTTCTCTATCCCTCCTCCTCGTGTGTGTGTGTGTGTGTGAGCGGCGGCCATGTTTGATCCTCTAAATTGTAGTCCCTCCTCTGTGTGTGTGTGTGTGTGTGTGTGTGTGTGTGTGTCGTGTGCGTGTAGCGGGTCTCTGGGAGCGGCGGTCGTGTTTGACTCTGACCTTTAATATTGACTTAAACTGCTCTGGGGTCAGGTCTGTGCAGAAAATTGCACCATTTGGTTCATTTGTAACAGCTCCACCGTCGCTCGGTGAATTCAAAGTCACAGAGAGATGAGAGGGAGAGATGTGATCGGAAATATCTAAGAATGAAATGACGAAAAGTTGAAAATGATCAAAGCTCCAGTGCGTAAAGAGACAAAACTTATCGCACAGAAAAACATCAAACAAATCCTCCTTTCTGTGAGCAGGCTTGCATCTCCACAAACCTGACTCCTGCTTGTTTCCATGGAAATGTTGTTCCTTTGGCTATTAATACCTTGCACCAGCTGTCATCAATATTCCCTGGGGGTGTGAAGCTAACTGAAAGCACTGCTCTGTCTGAAGCTCTGTTACTCAAGTTTAGGGTGACCAGATTTTCAAAATCAAAAACTGGGACACCCCCGGTTTGTAGCGGTCGGTAATAATCAAATTGTGAAATGAGTGCGTATTAAGGAAAATAGTTCTGCACTCAGCCCATTCATGACTAAAGTGAGTCAGTATAGTCACATTTTCTTTGTGTTTTGGTCTTTTTTTAAGCAGCTTTTCTCTATTTTACCAAAACAAATGACATTTTATGCCTCTCTTTACTGTAGGCAGGGATCAAATTGGTCGATAATACTGACACCTGGGACATTTCTTGTATAAAACTGGGACAAATCACTGGTTTTGTATAAATCCACTGGGACAGGGGACACAGGGCTCAAAACTCAGATTGTCCCGGGTAAATAGGGACAGCTGTTCATCATAGACTTTAATCTGAGCTTTATACTTATACTTATTATACTTATAGCTTTATACTTATACTTATTTTACACATGTGACGAGAAAGAAGTGATTTTGCTGGAACAGGTGAACTGACTGGTGCTGTTAAACAAGTCCTTGTCAAATAACATTACAGTCGCACACTAGCTAGCTTTAGCCAACAGTTTTTCAGTTAGTCACTCTCACCTTTCTGTCGAAACTCAAACTCCTAAAAGGACCATGAACACTCAGACTGACCACAGGCTCCTGAAAATGTGCTCTTTAAATCCATTTTTTTTCTTACAAGAAATGATACAGGGGAAGTTACTCAATGTGGCTTTAAAGGTCCTCCTATAATACACAAAACTGACTCTTGTGAGCTTCTGGCCATGTTATAATACCTCCTCAAAAACTTACCTGGAGTTTTTGTTTCATTCACACATGTTTGAGTAATCCTGCATTATTAGTCTGTCTACAAACAAATGGAGCACTTGCTGTATTACCTCATGACATCACAAGGTGGAATAGAGTGTCTTCTGTTTGAGAGGAGAACTCGGCCCCCCCCATTGAACAGTCCGTGTTTTTCTGTCAGCAGCAGGTCTCAGTGCGCTTGACACGCGCCTGTTTTTACTGCTCCTGTTTGTTAATGATTCACCAAAATCAAAGAAACGACTCAAATTAGCTCAAACTTAAATTAGCTTAAACTTTTCAACTATTTCCTCTCAAAAAAAAAAAAAAAAAAAAAAAAAAAAAAAAGAAAGAAAGAAAGAAAGAAAGAGTGGCGCGCACCGTGGATACAGAACTGTACTTTGGCGTTTGGAGCTGGTTTGACTTTTACGCATGATTCGCCAGATTCGCGTCCCTCCTCGTAAGGGGCGTGGCTTCAGCAAATCTCAAAAGCAACTCTCAAAAGCGAAACGAGGCTGGGATGGAGCGTGAGCGCAAAGCCTTGACCAAACCAGGACTAACTCTGGGCTAAACTGGACCAAAAACACGTTGCGCGCGTGTTGTTAGTGCGTACCCGTGCGTAAAGGTGCTTTGGAGACATGTGGCACGCGTTTGGAGAGGCGCGGATCCACATTGGCACAGTTTTTCGTGTTTTGGGAGAAAACTGAGAAGTGTTGGGGAGAAGCGGAGTTCACGCGGGAGATTCTGACAGCTCCACGGGCTTCACGTACATCCGGGAACTTTCAGGTGCGTGAGTACGTTAGTGTTGTTCAGTTAGGGCTGCGATATGGCAAAAAATTACACACTTATTTCAAAATGTATTTTATTTTACCTTTTACAAAAACGAAATAAACGTTTTTCAGTATGATTTTATGAGCATAAACAACACGAAAATGTATTAATTGCCATTTAATAAAAGTTGTATAAAAAAACTTCCTCCAAAGTCTTGTGTTTTCTCCAAAACACATGTTTTTACGGATCATTAAAAAGACCCAGTCCCAAATGTTTTGTCCTAATTGTCCAGAACAATTTAAAATAATATGTAATAACACATGTTACAGGACAGTTCAGCCTTTTATTTATTATTACCTTTATTTATTATTGCCTTTTTTAACATTTCCCCCATGAGTGTAACATACATCTTTTTTAAGAATAATGGTTTTATAGTGAAATGAATCATTTGTTCTTTTAACCCAAATGAAATAAAGTGGAAAATATTGGCAAAAATTAGACTTTGTTGCACATTGTATTTTTTTTATTTTTTTTTTTAAGAAATGAATGCTTGAAGATTACATTTAGGCAGTGACAATGAATGAGTTTTAAATATTACACTATTTTCCTCATCAAAAACATACCTGGAATTGTGTTTTGTTTCATCATACACACACCCAAGCATGAGTGAATGACTTCTCCATTCCACCTTGTGATGTCATGTGGTAATACAGCAAGTGCTCCACTGTGTTTTCAAACACCACAGGAGCTGTTAACTTGAAAACTACCACTCTATGACATCACAAGGTTGAACAAAGCATTTTGAGCTTTGGAGACTAAAAATAAAGTGTTACTCAAACATGTGAATGAAACAAACACAACTCCAGCTCTGTTTTTGAGGAGGAAACAACATTATAACATGGCGTAAAGCTCAAAAGAGTCAGTTGTATGTAATATAAGACGTTTAAATAACCATAATCTTATAAATGAACAATAACTAATAATGAAATCTCATATTCAAAGTGCTCATGGCTTCAGACTTACTGCTTCCCTTTTATTTTCGTTTATTTCATTGGACAAATACAGATTTTTGTTGTGGATTACAATATCATGATACACAGACTTTAATTCTAGTTTTATTCTAGAATATTTGGTAATAATTATTTCATTGCGGTAATTCAGTCAGGGCTATGGGAAAAATATCTGATAATGATTTTTCTAACAAGCGTTTGTGATTTCTGTTTTAATAATAATAAAAAGACTGAAATCTGAACAGGTTTGTACAGATATAAACTACAGGAGAGACAGGAAGGGCATCTGACACACAGGGAGGGCATCTGACACATGTGGATTAGCTCATATATTAGTGTAGATTTCTTCCTGGTACACAGATGTTATCATTCTTGTTGTGTTGTTGCGTTACACTGAATATTGTGATGATCAAGTTGAATTTCATTTTTATTTATCAGCATTTTTACATTTTCTTCAACTTTTTGCCTTTTATTTTGTAGTTTTCTTTCTTAATTCAAAAATACCTGGATTTCTGTGCTCAAATATTCACTACGCAATATACAGCTACTTGTATAAGCCTTATTTAAACTGCTGTTCTGCTCAGTGTGGCACATTTATCATTATTATTATTATTATTATTATTATTATTATTATTATTATTATTATTATTATAAGCAAAAGTCTTTTAAAGAGTTTAAGTAACGCATTATCAAACCCCCCGTAGGAAAAGGAGAGATGGAGCGCATCTGTGGCCACTCTACGTTTTTCTCTCTCTCCATCTCCATAACTCTCCCCTCTCTTTCTCTCTCTCTTAATCTTCTCCTTTTTTACTCCTTTTGTTTCTCTCTCTCTCTCCATTAACCCATCTCCCCCTCTTCCTCTCTCTATGGCCATGTTTTTTTCTCTGTTTTTACTCCTTTTTTTTCTTTCTTTCTCTCTCCATCTCCCCATCTATCCCCCACTCTTCCTCTCTCTCTGTCTATCCATCTTTTCTTACTCCTTCTTTTGTTTCTCTCTCTCTCCAATTCCCCATCTCTCCCTCTCTCTATCCATCTTCTCTTACTCCTTCTTTTGTTTTTTTCTTTTCTTTTCTCTCTCTCCATCTCCCCATCTCTCTCCCTCTTCCTCCCTATATCCATCTTTTTTCTCTTACTCTTTTCTCTCTCTCTCCATCTCAGCATCTTCCCTCTCTCTGTCTATCCATCTTCTTTTACTCATTCTTTTGTTTCTCTCTCTCCATTTCTCCATCTCCCTTGTCTTCCTCTCTCTATATCCCTTTTTTCCTCTTACTCCTTTTTTCTTCCTTTCTCCCCATTTCTCCCCCTCTCTTCCTCTCTCTTTGTCTCCATCTTCTCGTACTCCTTTTGTTTCTCTTTCTCCATTAACCCATCTCCCCCTATTCCTCTCTCTATGTCCATCTTTTTTCTCTTACTCATTTTTCTTTCTTTCTCTCTCTCCATCTCCCCATCAATCCCCCACTCTTCCTCTCTCTGTCTGTCCATCTTCTCTTACTCCTTCTTTTGTTTCTCTCTCTCTCCATCTCCCCATCTCTCTCCCTCTTCCTCCCTATATCCATCTTTTTTCTCTTACTCTTTTCTCTCTCTCTCTCTCCATCTCAGCATCTCCCCCCTTCCCTCTCTCTGTCTATCCATCTTCTTACTCATTCTTTTGTTTCTCTCTCTCCATTTCTCCATCTCCCTTGTCTTTCTCTCTCTCTCTTTTTTCCTCTTACTCCTTTTTTCTTACTTTCTTCCCATTTCTCCCCCTCTCTTCCTCTCTCCATCCATCTTCTCTTACTCCTTCTTTTTTTCCTCTCTATCACCCCTTTAGCCACCCCCTCTCCACCTTTTTCTCTTTCTTTTTCTACTCATCTCCCCCCTCACTTACTACCCCACCTTTCCTCGCTCTATATCCACGCTTCTCTTTCTCTCCCTCTCTCTCTTTGTCTCTCTTTCTCTCTCTGTACAGTCATCTCTCCCTCCTCTCTCCCTCTCTCTCTGTATTATCTCCCCTCTCTTTACTCCCTCTCCTCCCTTTCTCTCTACATCCACGGTCCTCTTTCTCTCCCTCTCTCTTTCCATCTCTCCCTTCCTCTCTCCCTCTCTCTCTACATGACACAAAGATCCACCATTTTAACCTTTTGGATTATTCACTTTTTCTTTGACAGAATTTGGACCCAAATTTCCAGAAGATTGAAAAAAAAATGGGCCGTTTTAAAACTGATCAGGTTCAATATTTGGTTCAGATTTGAGTTTGGGCCACAGCTCTGGACTTCTCTCATTCACTCCTAAAATCTAAAATTTTATTTTAAAATCACAGACGTTCAGCTGTAATGGCTGTAATGTAATCTGACCTTCCATTATAATGTTCATCAAATCCAGTAACCGGTTTGCATAATGATCTACAGTTCTGTTTAGGCCTGGTTTAGTTCTGTTTTACTCCTGGTTTATTTCTGGTTTAGTCCTGGTTTAATCCTGTGCAGTCTTGGTGTACTTCAGGTTGGGACCTGATTTAGATCTAATTTAGCCATAGGTTAGTTCTGGTTTGTACTGGTACAGTCTTGTCTTGATGTGATCCTGGTTTAGTTCTGTTTTAGTCCTGATTTAGACCATGTTTAGTCCCCTTTCTTGCTGGTTTAGTTCCCGTTTAGATCTGGTGTATCTAAGTTTATTTCAGATTTGACCTGGTTTAGTTCTAGTTTAGAACTCTGCAGTTTAGTTTGGTATAGTTTTTTATCCTGGTTTAGTCCTGCGGGGTATTCCATGAAACGAGCTAAAGCAAAAGCCTGGCTTATTTGGGCAATCCAGGTTTGTCAAAGCCTCAGTCTTGTTCCACCAAAGTGACCAGAGGTGACACTGAGTTGCCGCAGTAACAAACACTCGGAAACAAACCTGGTCAGGACCAGACTAACAGTCAGGATTATTTCAGCTCTGTGTCCAAGAACGTCTAAAGAAACAGTTTAGTCAAAAGTTTCAGCACGTGCATCACACACCTGTGTCAGAACACCTGTCTGTGTGTGATAGTCACGTGTCGCTTGAGACTTTTACAGTCCATACGCTCCTACTCACAGGACACACGTGTGTGTGGACACGGGACACGCGTGTGTGTGGACACGGGGGACACACGTGTGTGTGGACACGGGGGACACACGTGTGTGTGGACACAGGACACACGTGTGCGTGTGGACGCTGCATTCATCACAAAGACACAAGCCATATAAAAGTCTATGGCCTTTATTTCACTCAAATGATCTGCACATGTGGCTGTTGCGAGGAGCAGTGCAGCTTTTCAACACAGACAGACACTGGTTTGAACTCTGAGGAGGACAGTGGGTTCCTCCATCATCATGTCTGTCTCTCTCTCTCTTTCTCTCTCTCTCTTCATTCCCTCGTCTTTCGCTCCCTGTCAAACTGCAAACACCTTTACCCGGATTTTATCGTTTCTTCTAGGCTACATGTGAAGAGTTCCGTTACAGCTTCACTTTTCTAACCCTAACCCTAACTTAAGCTCTGCACATACGACCGCGCATCGGGAAGGGGTGAGGTGACTTCATTCCCTGGGAGTATTAACTAGGCTCCGCCCTGCAGCCAGACTCCTCTCTACCCGCGGAGCGACTGGGAGAGGAGGGGGAGCGACCGGGAGAGGAGGGGGAGTGACCGGGAGAGGAGGGGGAGCGACCGGGAGAGGAGGGGGAGTCGTGTCTTTCCTCTTGCTCCTTCGTTCAGAATGACCGGAAAAGTTCAGTGTCCCATATCAAACTCTTGTCATTTCGCGCTCGTTTAATCCGATCATTAAAAAAGTCACACTTTGAGCCCATTTTCCATGATGTCGTTGCTCCACATATCTGACCTTCTCAGAGTCACCACGAGCACAAAGTGCAGCTTAAACTTCAGGCCTGAGCATTGGTCAGACTCAGGTTTATTTCTGTCATGGAACGAGTTGGAGCAAGTTTCAGATCAGGATTTCAGGATAAGCCTGGAGTTGTTAAGCCACTTTGATGGAATATCCCCCTGGTTTAGTCCTAGTTTAGTCCTTGTATCCTGGTTTGACCTCTGCAGTCCTGGTTTAGTCCTGGCTTAGACTAGGGCCTGACCGATATAACGGTTGGCCAATATGATCGGCCGATATAGGCATTTGGAGACATATCTGCTATCGACCTAAATCTTGCCAGTATGGGCTGATAGTCCACGTGGGCATGTTATACCTGATTATGAAGCGTAGACTCTTTATATTGTGTCAGTTATATCCAATTTACAGATACATAAATGTCTTAATATGTGGCTTTGCATCAGTATTTTTCAGAGGAGTAATTTGTCTGTGTGTAACGCAGTACTGCACCTGAACAGAGTCACATCATGTGACACACATGCTCTTCTTTACATCACTGCACAATTATAGATCCATGTGCACAACACTGAGGCGCTGCTTTAAACGCTCTTGTGTCTGATCTAAGATACTGACTATAAAAAGTGAACTTCAGCTCAGTTTAGGCCAACAACAAAACTACTGCTTGGTTTTATGAAAGTGCAAGTGCGGAGAAGAGAGGACTGTCCCATAGACAGAGGACTGTCCCACAGACAGAGCACTGTCCCACAGACAGAGGACTGTCCCACAGACAGAGCACTGTCCCACAGACAGAGCACTGTCCCACAGACAGAGCACTGTCCCACAGACAGAGGACTGTCCCACAGACAGAGGACTGTCCCACAGACAGAGCACTGTCCCACAGACAGAGCACTGTCCCACAGACAGAGGACTGTCCCACAGACAGAGCACTGTCCCACAGACAGAGGACTGTCCCACAGACAGAGAATTGTCCAACAGACAGAGGATTGTCCCACAGACAGAGCACTGTCCCACAGACAGAGGATTGTCCCACAGACAGAGGACAGTCCCACAGAGGACACACATGCAGCTGCTGTTAACAGGCTGGATTATATTCTTTTTCAGGACAATCGTTTTGAGTCAGGATTAAAAGGACACTTATTAGTGAAGACTTGTGATCTGAGAGGTGCCTGTATGAGCGGTGAGTGTTGCAAATGTGTTGGTTTTAGAGCTACTTTTCGTTCTTTCTCATTGGTTAGAGTTAAGCTGCTGTAGCTCCCACACATAAACAGCCTGTTTTCTCTTACATTGGCCTACTGTAAAGTGTTCTGTTTACAGGTAAGAATGTCAGGCAAAAATCCCATTAGGCCGACCTATACTGTCTTAAAATATGACGTAAAGAGGTAAAATAACAGTAAATGTAGCCTAAACAAACCCAACTTAAAATCTAATAGTCAAACCTAAGTTTTATAATCAGCTGAAGATTCACAGTGAGTTTAACGTCACTATATATATTGGCTGTTATATCAAGCATCTCTAAAGCCTGTTATATCGGTATCATATCGGATCCCAAAAAATCCATATGGGTTGGGCCCTAGTTCTGCCCTGGTTTAGTACTTAGCTGTAGTTTTGTACAGTCGAGTTTTCTTATAGTTCCTGAAGAGTGAAACTTGTGACACCTCTGCTCCTTTTATCACAGAGCCTCATATCTGTTTGTGTGTTTGAGATCAGCCTTGAGTCGGACCAGAGTGTGACTGAAATCTGTCAATAAGTGCTTTATTACTGGCATGGGAGAGGACCACAGATAGACCTGGTTTAGTCCTGGTTTAGACCTGGTTTAGGCTTGGTTTTGTCCTGGTTTAGAACTGGTTTAGTCCTGGTTTAGTCCTGGTTTAGGCCTGGTTTAGAACTGGTTTAGTCCTGGTTTAGTCTAGCACTTGGTCTAGAAGAAGTTTGTGGATTGAGCCTCACTTGTGTCAGTCTGTCTCAGGGCAGCTGTGGCACTGCTAGTGACTGAATAAGGTCAAGAGTATTTTAATGTCTGAAAGCGTAGGCCCAGCTTTTGGTCTGTGGGAGGTCCTGGTCTGTGGAGGAGTGAGGGGCGCACAGTCTGAGGCATGAGCTCATTCTGAAACTGACTAAAACAGGTCCAGGGATCTGTAGTCTGAGAGTGTGCTCCTCTAGGTTTTGTGGGGGGTCTTGGTCCATGGGGGAGTGAGCGAAACTGGACTAGACCAGGGCCAGATGAGGACTATATTGAGTTCTGCGTGTAGTCCTGTAGGATTTGTGGGGGGTCCTGGTCTGTGAGGGAGTGATCGAAACTGGACTGGACCAGGTCTGACTCTGCTCCATTGTGTTCTTGCCTCCCCTCTGAGATAAAGCCCATGGGAACGCTTAAAGTGAATCAGCTCTGATACCCGTCACTGCTGGTTATTCTTGCCCATGTGCTGCCCTGTACATCACCATAATCATAGCCACTTATTTGCACAGAATAGTTTTGTTGCCTTATAGTTTGCAGCAAAAATAGCGAGTTTTCTATAGCAAGTTTTTCTATAGCAAGTTTCTGTTGTCTAAAAGGTCCTTTATTGCACAAAATTGACTCTTGTGAGCTTTAAGTCGTGTTATAATGTTCCCTCATCAAAAACATACCATTTCATTCACACGTATTTGAGTAATTCTTTATTATTAGTCTGTCTACATCCCCAAAACTCAAAATGCTCTGTTCCACCTTGTGATGTCATGGAGTAGTAGTTTTAGTAGTTAACAGCTACCTTTTATTTTTTGTTCAGTGGAGATTGGTAATTCCAGGGCTGAAATGATCCAAGTGAGTCTTGTGAAGGATTTATGGAGTTTAAAGAGCCATTAAACACCCTCCTGAAGCTTTACACCATTCCTAAGCAAAGTCTGAAAAATCCTCCAGAGTGGGTGGTGCCTTGTGAGTTGGGGGGAACGGGTGTGGGGCGGGCTCTGGAGCGATGATTGACAGCCGACCGCGAGCCACAACAATCCAACATGGCGCAGACCGTTGCGTTCCAGACTTTGAAACAGAGTGGACATTTGTGCTCGGATCACGCCGTTTCCCTTTTCTCCAGACACGGCGGGACATCGCAGTGCCCAACGGTGCCAGGTGGGGGCGGGGCTGAGAGGGGCTCCTCACGTCCCGCCCGTAGATGCCAGGGGCTGTGCTCGTCACGTAATAACCTCAGAACAGCATCTGACTCACTGGCGGCCGTTAGTCCAACCCGAAAATTCAAATGTCGTGGCCGTAGTTGATTCTAAAGAGGCCGGTACAGACCTTTTTAACCCAAAAGTTAGATTTGTCAAGAAATACGTACTAAAATACCAAAATAAGGCCAGGGACAGATATACACTTCTATTTTAGACTCATTTACACAGCTAATCAGTAGAAAAAAGTGATTTTGGTGTTTAGTGGTCCTTTAAAAACACAGTGGAGCACTTCCTGTATCACCACATGACATCACAAGGCAGAACAGAGTGTTTTCAGTTTGAGAGAAGAATTCTGAATTTGCAGGGTTTGTGTGTTAAACATGTGTGAATTAAACAAAACACAACTCCAGGTATATTTGTGATGAGGAAACTACATTAGAACAGAGATCGTTTACGGACAAAATAACGAAATACAAACACCGGGATCATGTAGGGCAGGTTAATGCAAACATTTTAAGACAAAAAAAAGAACACTGATAGCAGCAGTTACAGAAAGAGGCAACGTTTTTGGAATTGGAGCCAAAGTTGATGGAGCCGGAAGCGCGCCCATGCTCACTTCCTATTTATATATACAGCCTATGATCTGAACCAAACCAGGTCTAAACCAGCAGACCCAACAAGATGTAAATACTCCAAATTTTACTCTTTATTTCTGAAACCAAAGTGTAAAAGAACATAGTGACATTTTCAGAGTTTAGACACATTTTATAGGTTCACTAGAGAGATTACAATTTAAAAACTTGTATCTTTATAACAAAATCTAAACAGCGCAGTCTGATCCTTGTGTGGGAGGCTGCCGTGGTTAAATAAAACTCAGAGCACATCCTGTTTCCTTGCCTCCGTTTCTCCAGAGCAGCCCCCTCGTTCGGCTCTCCCCAGGTCAGGCTGCCTCTGAGCGGGCAGAGCCTCCACACACGCCCCCTCTTCAGTGTGGGGGCAGATACAGGACTGTTTTCACTACTTCACTGTGCTTATGGTGTTTTAAAAGAATTATCTACTATTCTTAATCATGATTTAGTGCAAACAAGGTACTAGGTATTTACATGTCTGGTCAAAAATCTAAGTGGCCTCTAATTTCAAGTAGTTAGCAACATCACACAGAACTGCCCTGATAACAACACTCTACCCTTTTCCCCTTTAGTCCTCCAGACCCCGCCCCTCTTCCTTCCCTCTCACTCTCCCCTTTAGTCCTCCCTTTAGTCCTCCATTTTTTTCAGCTTTGCTTCAGATTAAAATGTTGGGACTGGAGTGGGCACTTTTCAGATGCAGATTCTCTTAGATCATTTGCATTTCTCATTATTTTCTTGAGTCTTGGATCTCGCAAATCCTGGACTGAGACCCGTCTGCTGGGTCTTGGACTCTCTCTGGTCTCAGTGGGGTCTTTGTGGTACTTGTTTGCAGTACTTTTTGTGTACTTTTGTCCTGTGGTATGCACCTGGACCCTTCTCATTGCAGACTGAAGGAATTTTTCACTTCTTTATTTGAGCTAATTAAACTCTTGTACAAACTGGTCTCATTCTGAGCGCTCTGATCAGTGAAGGACGAGTGTAAATATTCTTTTTCTAATGTCTTTAAAGAAGATTTCAGGCTTAGCTTAAAGGTGCATTTCTTTTCTTTTCTGGTGACAGGTTCATCAAACGCTTTACTCCATGGAGATGTTATTATTATTTTATCTGGAATATTTCACAGTATGGCATTAAACCTTTCTATCTTCATGGAGACCAAACCAGACCAAGTTACAGGTCAGATCTGTGGAGAGGCGACCCCGCTCACAGTCAGAATGCCTGTTTTTCTAGGTATTTTTGAGCTGTAAAACCAGCTGTAACTGAATAAATGTAAAGTAGAGCTGTTTAATGTCACAGTGTGGAACATTCCAAGCAAAGCAATGACATCTCCATAGAAACAGCAGGTGACGGACCCCCAACCGAAAAGTTACACAGTGCACTTTTAATAGTGTTATCATGAAACTAAAATTTTAAACTGTAGAAGCTCAAGATCCTTCTAAAACTATTCAGGAAAGCTTCATTTCTGTCCTGTCAGTGTGACTTTTTTAGTATCGATACTTCCTCTAATGAGGATCTAGTTTCGATATTAGTTTTAGTATCGATTAGCATCTGATTTTTGATACTTTTGACATTCCCAGTTTGGATAAATGCGATTAGTGAGCTCAAACGTTGGACCTGGGTTGAATCTGTGCAGCGTTCACCACATTCCTAAACATCAGCTGGAGCCTGGAGTTTTTAAAGGTGCACTACGTCATTTTTTCGGCGGAGGATCTGTTTGCTTATCGCTATGGAAACGTTATTGCTTTGCCTAAAATGATCTAGAGTAAGTCATTAAATTAACCACCCCCCATGAAGACGATTCTCCTGATTGTGATTCCGATTCAATAACGATTCATCTCGCAGATTGTTGTTCTCCATTACATCGTTCTCTCCTTTATCTGATCAGAATCTTCTGGAGGGATTCAAAGGTCAAAGGTCGAGCTTCCGAACGACCTGTCAAAATATCTCTCTATGTCCTTCCTTCTCTTTCTTCTCTCACTTTTTTTTCCCTCCTCGCTCTCTCCCTCCTCTCTGCATTCTCTCTCTCTCTTCTCTCCCTCTGTCTTCCATCTTTCTCCCATGTCTCTCACTCATTCACTCTCCTTTGCTCTCTTCTTCTCCTCTACTTCTCACTTCTATCTTCATCCATTCGCTCTCTGTCTTTCTCTCTTCTCACCCCTCTTCCCTCTCACTTTCTCCCTCTGTCTTTCTCCTTTCATCTCCTCTTTCTCCTCCTCCTTTCTCTATCTCCCCTTCTCTCCTTCTTTTCTCTCTCCTTCTCTCCTCTCTCCTTCCTTCGTCTCTCTTCTCTCCTTCCTTCTTCTCTCTATCTCTGTCCGACAGTTTGACCGTCCGCCCTCTCTCCTTCTGTCCTTCCTTGTTCTCTATTTTCTTCTCCTCTCCCTTTCTCTCTCTCCTTCTCCTCTTTCTCCTTCTCTCCTCTCTCTTTCCTTCTCTCCTCTCTCTTTCCTTCTCCTCCCCCTCTCCCTTTCTCTTTGTGTAAAACTCACTCCCTTCTTCCAGACGTAGACAGGCCTTCAGAGAAACTTTGTTGAATCACCAGCGTTTAGTTCAGAAAAGACAAGAAAATGTGACATCACCGGAGGATTTAAAGTTTGGGAATTTTATGTCAAAAGAAGGATTTGTTATTTTGTCATTTTTACATCACGACACAGGCAACGGGAAAGTTTCTGTGAGCAATTTTTCCAAATATTTGTGAAGTAAAAGTTTTAAATCAGACCTGTTCTGCAAAATGGACTTTTCAGAACTTTTAACCAAGTTACTTCCTTCTCATTGACCCTCTGAAGTTGTATTTGGAGTGATTCATGTTGGAATCTTTAATCACTTATTTTCAAGACGCCGTTTTGCCGATCTGCCCGTTTTCACCTCCACCAGTACACGCCAACGGTGACGTACGCACTTCCATCTCCAGTTTTATTTTCTTAAGCGGTGATACACGTCAGATTCAGCAGTGTCGCATTGTCCTTTTGGTACAAATGAAGAACAATCTACTGCTCACTAGTGTGCTGTAGTAGTAGTAGTAGTAGTAGTAGTAGTGGTAGTAGTAGTAGCAGTAGTAGTAGTAGCAGTAGCAGCAGTAGTAGCAGCAGTAGTAGCAGTAGTAGTAGCAGTAGTAGTAGCAGTAGTAGTAGTAGTATATAGTAGTTTTTATATTGTTTTAGCTTAAAGCCACAGTATGTAACTTTTTAAGATAAAAGTAGCCAAAGTGTTTATTGCACTGAAAAACAGAAAAACATGTGTCCTTACTGTGAGCGGACTTGCATCTCCACAGACCTGACTCTTATTTGACCTAGGGGAGGCCTCCTACTTTTTCCACAATATGGCCTTTAACCTCTGTCGCCATGGAGAATGTTCCAATGTGTGACTTTAACTTTCTGTTTCCATGGAATCATGCCGTCTCCACTCTACTCGTACTTTTCATTTGTTTTGTTTTTATTATTCAACCTTTTTTAAGTCAACAGACATACTTTTTTATCGTAGAATTAGATGAAAATATGCGTACTCCTGTTCAGAGTTTGAGTCTTTATAATTACTTTTTATTTAGTTTTTATTTATTTTACTTTTTTAAGCAAAAATATGACTTTGACCAAAACTATGATAAAAATATTGTTGTCGATGAAATCACCACTGCAGAAGATGGTGGATTTTGTCATTTGGTTTAATATTATCTGCTTGATCCTGATCTCTGTAGTAAAACTGTACCGTAGAAGTAGAAGTAGAAGAAGTAGAAGTACTGTACTTACAGAAGCTGCAGCCTCCCCTCTCCTCCCTCTCTCTTCCCCTCTCCTCCTCCTCTCCTCCCCCTCTCTTCTCCTGCTCTTCCCCTTTCCTCCCCCTCTCCTCCTCCTCTCCTCCCCCTCTCTTCTCCTTCTCTTCCCCTTTCCTCCCCCTCTCCTCCCCCTCTCTTCTCCTTCTCTTCCCCTTTCCTCCCCCTCTCCTCCCCCTCTCTTCTCCTTCTCTTCCCGTTTCCTCCCCCTCTCCTCCTCCTCTCCTCCCCCTCTCTTCTCCTGCTCTTCCCCTTTCCTCCCCCTCTCCTCCTCCTCCTCCTCTCCTCCCCCTCTCTTCTCCTTCTCTTCCCCTTTCCTCCCCCTCTCCTCCTCCTCTCCTCCCCCTCTCCTCCTCCTCTCCTCCCCCTCTCCTCTCCTTCTCTTCCCCTTTCCTCCCCCTCTCCTCCTCCTCTCCTCCCCCTCTCTTCTCCTGCTCTTCCCCTTTTCTCCCCCTCTCCTCCTCCTCTTCTCCTCCTCTCTCCCCCTCTCGTCCCTCTCTCCTCCTCCTCCTCTTTCCCCTCTCCTCCTCCTCTCCCCCTCCTCCCCCTCTCTTCCCCCTCTCCTCCTCCTTTCCTTCCCCTCTCTCCCCTCTCCTCTTCTCCTCCCCCTTTCCTTCTCCTTTTCCCCCTCTCCTCCTCCTCCCCCTCTCCTCCCCCTCTCTCTTCTTCTGAATCTGCCACAGCTGTAAAGTAAATGTTTATATAAATGATTAGATTTGGGACATTTGATTATTGGAGCATCGTTTCAAATCTCATCCTTCAGAGTTTGGAGCCGTTTGTGAAATTCCTGATATTTCCGACGCTCCGAGGACTTGGACCTGAGACAAAGGGGGAACACTGCACTTATTAATGGAGAATAAATGATCAGCTGTTCTTGAAAATTCAATGATCGGACAGAATCTGAGGATTTTATATGAACGTCTGTCTCAGTCTGAAGAAATGTCGATAATTTACTTTAAAGGTGCATTGTGTAACTTTTCTGGTAGGGGGTCCGTCAAGTGCTTTTGGAGACATTTTACTTTGTCTGGAATGTTTCACAGTATGGCATTAAACCTTTCTATCTTCATGGAGACCAAACCAGACCAAGTTACGGGTCAGATCTGTGGAGAGGCGACAATCCCTGTTTTTTGAGGTATTTTTGAGCTCTAAAACTTGAATAAATGTAAGGCCAATCTGTTTAATGTCACACTGTGGAACATTCCAGGCAGAGCAACGACATCTCCATAGAAACAAGCAGGTAACGGTCAATCCACTGGAAAAGTTACACAGTGCACCTTTAAGGACGTGAGAGAATAGGACTACGTCTTGTCTCCATGGAGATGCTGTCACTTTGCCTGGAATGTTTCACAGTATGGCATTAAACTTTGTGTCTATATTACGGAAATATAGAAAAAGTATCACACAGGCAACTTGGACCCAAATGCAACACAAAAGAACACAGTCATACACAGAGGCCTTGGTTCAGTTCAACAAAGTGTCCTACAACAGAAAAGCTTAATATGACAAATCAGGCCGATAAACAACAAAGTGAACTAAAATGTCCTCCAAAACTGGGAAAATCTGTAATTAGAAAACAGGCTGGGAATAACTCACATCTTCACACAGGGAATAATGCAGAATTGCACAAATTGCAAACAACAGATTTCAGATTCAGAGTTTCAGATACAGAGCTGGAGAGTCTCTTGACTGGTCGACAATCGAGCAAGAACTGAATGTGTAGCGGGACTTTATATAGACGACCCTGGGATGATTTGGGAATGAGTGACGGCTGCGGGAAAAACAACGAGGAAGCAAAAGATGGACTGGATCCGGCTAAGAACTGGAGCTGGACTGGGGATAAACATGTAAACAACAGGCAAAACTGTGCCAAAAAGTCCTCCAAATCGATACCACATACTTGGTCGAGGTCTGTGCTGCCGTTTGATTGGTCGACTAAAAAGTGGGCGTGGCAAAAACGTTGAAAACTTTTACATCTGTGTGTATGTGAACCAAACTGCACTCACAGACTACGCCTGCAGGGGGAGCTCATGCAAAAACGACTATTTATGCAGAAAAAAAGTCCCAGGAAACAGTGTATTTATATAAAGACAGATTCAAAAGTCAGTTTAATCTGACTTTTTACAGAGAAATACCAAAAAATACCTGCTCTTTAGCTCACTCACTCACGTACTTCTCCTTCTTCTTTCCCATAAAACCCCAAATCATTCAGTGGAGATGTTCAGGACTTACTGTGAGAAATTCCAGACTTGCTCATTGTCCAGTTTGTAACACAGATCCAGAGGAAAGTGTTTTCTGATGCTGACCTTCTCTCTGCTGTCAGACAGGTGTAAAACATAATCCTCTGTTTACATCCCCCTCGGTCACATGACAGGAAGTGACATCACAGAGAGCGCAAATGGAATCTGTCTATTTATTCATTATTTATTAATGATCGATTTTACTATAATCCTCCGATCTCCACTACTCTCTATGCTCTCCTCTTACTCTCCTCCTCTCCTTCTCTCTCTCTCCTTCTCTTCCCCCTCTCTCTCATCTCCTCTCCACCCTTCTCCCTCTCCTCTCCTCCTCTCCAATCCTTACCTCTCCTCTTTCTCTCTCCTCCTCCCTCTCCCCTCCTCCTTCCCCCTTCTTACCCCTCGTCTTTCTCTCCTCCTTATCTCTCCTCCTCCCTCTCCTCTTCTCCAATCTTTACCGCTCCTCTTTCTCTCTCCTCCTCCCTCTCCCCTCCTCCTTCCCTTTCTTAACCCTCGTGTTTCTCTCCTCCTCCTCCTAATTATCTCTCCTCCTCCCTCTCTTCTTCTCCAATCTTTACCTCTCCTCTTTCTCTCTCCTCTCCTCTATCCTCTCCACCCTCCTCCCTCTCCTCTCCTGTCCTCCTCCCTCTCCTCTTCCCTCCTTCCGTCTCTTTCTCTTCACCTTTCCTCCACCCCTCCCTGTGTAGTGCGTACAGTGAATGGTTAACAGTGATCAGAGCAGAGCCCATTGGCAGTGCACAGTGCCCTTTGCCCACTGTTTGTGTGACCGACTGTGGATCTGTGCCATGTGCGGCAGACCAAAGCTCACACGCTCACCGCCGCCTCCGATCAAACTGTCCCGACCGGCCACAGCTCTGCCGATCTGTGAGTATGACAGACTCTCGCTGTGTTTGTGCAAAATACTGGAGCATTTACATTTGCAATTTACAAAACTTTTATCAGCATTTATTTGGTTTGTGGACCGACAGAAGTCCAGGTGTGTTCACGTTTGAGAAAAGAAGTCTAAACTACAGGGTGAGCAGCTTTTACACAGAATAAAACCCTATGGAGACACAGGGAGGGCATCTGACATACAGGGAGGGCATCTGCCACACAGGGAGGGCATCTGACACACAGGGAGGGCATCTGACACACAGGGAGGGCATCTGACACATGAGGGAGGGCATCTGACACACAACAACATTTCAGAACATGTTTGCAGACGTGTAAACTACAGAATCAGCATCTTTTACACAGAATACGACCAAATTTTGTTCTTTCAAATTGTGATCTCCATTTATTTTTCAGTTTTTAAAAATAAGTGTTTATTTTATTTGATTTGATGATTTGATTTTGGCTGATGTCCTAATGAAGTTATTAAGTTTGCACTATGTAACCTTTGTAGTGCCACCTGCTCGTCTCCATGGAGATACTGTATTATTGCTTTGCTTGGAATGCTGCACACTACGGCATTGAACTTGTATGTCTCTGCAAAGGTACAGGTCAGATCTGTGGAAAGGCGATCCTGCTCACATTAAGAATACGTGTTTTTCAGCCCCTAAATGAGTAGATGCTAGAGTGACGAGTTTAATGCCAAACTGTGGAACATTCCAGGCAAAGCAGTAACATCTCCATGGAGACCAGCAGTAAGCGGACTATAAAAGTTCCATAGTGCAGCTTTAGAATGAGATGTATATTGGTGGGAACTTAAAAACCAAAATGCGTATTAGTTGACTATATTTATTTGAAGGATTTCTTTGAGACACAAATAGAATACTGAAGGAGGACTTAAAAGTGCACTGAGTAACTTTTCTGGCTGTCCGTCACCTGCTCTGCCTGGAATGTCCCACAGTGTGACTTTAAATGGCTCTACCTTACATTTATTCAATTACAGGTGCTTTTCGAGCTTATAGAAAAACAGACATTCTGACTGTGAGCGGATCTGATCTGTAACTTGGTCTGGTTTGGTCTCCATGGAGATAGAAAGGTTTAATGCCATACTGTGAAACATTCCAGACAAAGCAGTATGTCTCCAAAAGCATTTGACGGACTCTCCACCGGAAAAGTTACACAATGCACCTTTAAAGTGAAGTGTGTTTGAGCCTGTGGGTTCTTTGTGAAGCGGACTCACGTTTTTTTGTTTTTTTGTTGTTGTTTTTTTTGGTCTCTCTCTCAGAAGTGACTTGGTTTGGTCCTATTCTGGTTCTGATTTAGTCCAGGTTTAGTTCCAGTTTAGTCCTAAATGTGAATGTATCAGGTACAAGTTATGGACAGAGGATTTTTTATTTCATTTTGACGTAAAAGTCCTCAGTAGTCAGGCCTGAAAATCTACTGTATATAACATATGGCTTTGACTTTCTGAAATGAGTGACAAATTATATTGAACTTTTTCATTATATTTTTTGAGATGCCTGTATATTAGGGATGAGATGAGACACAATTTGTACAAGACGAGACATGAGACGAGATTCGCTCACGAGAATGAGACAAGACGAGATTTTGATATGATTTTTAATAAATGAACAATGCCATTCAGCTCACAGTTTTGACTTATATATATATATTATTATATAGTTTTGCTGTTGTTGACTGCTTTTTGCAATTACTCTGCAAAGTTAACCCTCTTTTTATCCAAGGCAAATGTAAAAATATGAGGAAAAAAATCTTACAAGATCATTTTCATTCCAAAGTTAAAGCCAATTTATCTAAAAATTTTCTAATTTTAAATGTATTAGAATGAAGTCATATTTTTGCATTTTGCTTTTATACAAGTGTTGATACTAAAATTTTTAAATCATTAAATCATAGTACTTGCTTTTCTATTTCCATGTGGTCTTATATGTGTGTAATCCTCAGTGGTCCTGTAGGTTCATAGTGATCTTTAGTCTATGTGCTCTTATACTTGTTCTGATACAGCTCAACGTCATTCTAAAGACATTCAGGAAAGGTTCTGCTCTGTCCTGTCAGTGGGACTTTTTTTTAGAATCAATACCCGCTTGAATTGGTATTTAGTTTCGATATTAGTTTTTCTGATTTTCGATACTTTTTCCATGCATTTGTTCCAAAGTGACTACGCGGCGCTGCTGAATCCGACATGTATCACAGATTAAGAAAGTAAAATTGGTGAAAACAGTGGCAAAACGGCAACTTGAAAATAAGCGATTAAAAGCATGAATCACTCCAAATACAACTTCAAAAGGGTCAATGAGAAGAAACTACTATATCATGGCTAAAAGCTCTGAGAGGTCAATTTTTTTATTTTTATTTTTTATTTTATTCTTTTATTTAATAGGGACAGTGCATACTGAATAACATCTACAACACTGCAGTGTAAATATGCCAGATTATAGCAAAAATGCTCATTTCCATCTGTCGTCCCTCGGCAGGTGACACCACAGCAAAACAATAACAAGTGACAATAGCAGCAGTTTTCCTTTAGCCGCTGTTTCAGGTGTGATTTGAAAGTGGCCAGTGTTGGAGTCTCCCTTATTGGAGAGTGTTCCACAACTTAGTGCCTCTGACTGAGCGCACACTTTGTCCAAATGTTGTGCGTCCGTGTGGGACCTCACAGTTCCCCCGGGCTGTAGCCCTAGTTCCCACTGACAGTCTTTGTTTTAATAAAATCCTGTAATGGAGGGGGGCAAACCCATGTAAAACTTTATATACAAAATATCCATATTTGAAATGAACAAAATGATTCAAATTAAGAAGGTTGTACTTGTCTAAAATAGTGCAGTGGTGTTTTCTTGTCCAATATTTTTACATCTTTTTAAAAAAAGTGATTCACCTGGTTTGAGTGTTGTGACCGTGTGTTTATGCAAAACTCTATATGAGACAGAATCATGGAGTGTAAAAACATTCGTGCCACATACAGAGTCATAAAGGATCTTGCCTGTCTAAAATTCACCAAGTTAAAATGAACAGTTTTTGTGAGGCGCTTCATGTGTTTCGGGTCCAGCGTCAGTCCCAGGTATTTAAACTTTTTGACGAGGCTGAGTTCCATCCCGTCCAGAAAGACACTGGACCGCTGTAACTCAGTTGTTTTTTTACTGAACATCATGCAGTTTTCTTTATATTGAGTTGCAAACATGAGTTCTTGACCCACTTTTGGACATGAGTCATGGCTGATGTTAACTTTCCTGCAGCTTCTTCTTGTACAGTCTGATTCAAGAATTGCAATGTGTGTTTTGTTAGGCGAAAGACCTTTTGTTTTGTAACCTAGAAATGTATAACCTGAATGTTCTATCATTTATTCATTCTGGAAAATTCTTAATCTGAAACGGATTCAACTTCAACACAAATTTTACGCCAAATCCTGTTTCCAAATGTGTGAAAATATTTGTAGAGTAATGCGGTTTATACAGTTGGACTCTGGACTCTATATTAACCTTAAACTCACTGTTCATTATTGAAACGGCTCCTTTTACCAGAATCCTGTTTTTGTTTTACAGTAAAGGTTAAATATTGTGAAGTGTACCTGCTGTAAACCTGCTGATCTCTGTCCTCACGCCGGGGTCACAGCGTTTCAAATGTACAACTGTTACGGTCTAGTACCTGTTAAAGATTGATTTAGTTTGACATCTCTGTGTAACTTTTCTGCTGGAGGCTCCATCACCTGCTTTTCTCCATGCAGATGTTATTGCTTTGTCTTGAATGTTTCACAGTATGGCATTAAACCTTTCTATCTTCATGGAGACCAAACCAGACCAAGTTACAGGTCAGATCTGTGGAGAGCCGACCCCGCTCACAGTCAGAATGTCTGTTTTTCTAGGTATTTTTGAGCTCTAAAAACACCTGTAATTGAATAAATGTAAAGTAGAGCTGTTTAATGTCATACTGTGGAACATTCCAGACAGAGCAGTGACATCTCCATAGAAACAAGCAGGTGATGGACCATCTGTCTACCATCTGCCTGTCTCCATGGTGATGTTATTGCTCTGCCTGGGATTTTCCACAGTACAGCTTAAACAAATATGTATTTTTATTTGGAAAGAGCAAATATTTACATATTACAGTTTTCCGGTTCAAAAGTGATCTTCCCAATTTTTGGTATATAACAAAAAAGAAAGAAGAAGAAGGAAAAAAAAAAAAGAAACAAGAACAGGGGAGCTTACAGGAACAAAAATGCAACCAAAAATATTGTGTTATGTAGTGTAAAATAAAATGGAACAATTCTTCACCAGAAATGGAGAAGTTAAAAGAACTCTGTGCTCATAGGAGTGATATACTTAATCAATTTCTTCCAAATACAATAAAATTTGTCTCTTTCAATGTTTATTGTGCAAGTTAGCGTTTCCATCTTAAATCTATCAAATATTACATCAATCCAGACATCCAGTGAAGGCGGAACAGGAGTTAGACATTTTTTTGTGATATTCTTTTTGCTTGCCGCCAAGAGGGTTTGTAACAGCTTCTCATCACTTCTCCGTTCCAAGAAAGTAGTCCAACCTAAATATAGTCTCAAAATCGAATGTTATATTCACTCCAAAAACAAAATTTAATCTTGTGTGGATCTCACTCCAATACATTTTTTTAATTTGGAGCAAGCCCAGAATATGTGGTAGTGATTCCCCTCCTCAGAATCGCACTGCCTCCAGCGTGCTATCAATAACATTCTTCCAGCAGCGCCCCCTCCAGGACAGGGAATCAGTTGACGACCACTGAAATGACCTGAACCCTTCCCATTCATCCTCAGTAATTGTATTTATATTATTATTTCTATTTTATTTCTCAAAACTGCTGCAAAAACATACATTATTACCATGAGCGGGCCCACTTCTCCACAGATCTGACCTGTACCTTGCCCTGGTGATGTGGCCTGCTTGTCTCCTTGGAGATAGTTAAATGAAATGCCGTACTGTAGAACATTCCTTGAAAAAAAACATTAACGTCTACATGGAGTCAACCAGGTGGCGGACCTTCTACCAAAAAAGTTACACAATGCACCTTTAAGTTTCAGTTTGTGGAACGAAAAAAGTTGAGAAGAAAAGTACAAAAATACAGGAAGGAGCGCTGAGTTCTAAAGCAGAATCCCTCTATCTATGTCATCAACACAGAAAACTTAAGAAAGGTGTTTAGATCAGTACAGCGTACAAAAAGTCCCATGTGTTTCAGAACATGTTTGTAGAGGCCTAAACTACAGGGTTAGAAGCTTTTACACAGAATAAGACCCTATGGAGACACAGGGAGGGCATCTGACACAACAATGCACTTTTAAAGGGCTTATATTACTCAAAAGTGACTATTGTGAGCTTTAAGCCTTGTTAGAATGATGTTACCTCCTCAAAAACAGACCTGGAATTAGACTTAGACAAACTTTATTGATCCACAAGGGAAATTGTAGCTCCAACATCACAATATAATATAATAACAGAGAGTAACAAAAATAGATGGTGTAGCAAAAAGAGCAAGAGACACGTGTCAAATGAGGCATAATAATAAAAATGTATATGTACAAGTCAAAATAAAATAGAAAAATAAGTAATAAAATATAAAATCACAGATATAAACAAGAGAGACAAGAACAACAGTGTAAATACTCTGCTGATTGACAGGACATAAGGTTATCTGTTACTTAAGATTAAGTTGTTGTACAGTTGTAGGGAGTATTATCTCCTCTGTCCCTCTATAGTCTGGTGCAGTGGGTGAGTTGTTGTACAGTTGTAGGGAGTATTATCTCCTCTGTCCCTCTATAGTCTGGTGCAGTGGGTGAGTTGTTGTACAGTTGTAGGGAGTATTATCTCCTCTGTCCCTCTATAGTCTGGTGCAGTGGGTGAGCAGGAGTGTCCATGATGGAGAGCAGTTTGTCCAGTGTCCTTCTGTCCCTCACTGTGACAAATGTCTCCAGTTCACAGTCGATCACGTGTCCAGCTTTAAGGATCAGTTTGTCAATCCACCCAATGTCTCTTTTACTGGTGCTGCTTCCTCAGCAGACCACAGCAAAGTACAGGGCGCTGGACACCACATACTGGTAGAAGATCTCCAGTCACTTGCTGCACACATTGAAAGACCTGAGCTTTCTCAGGAAGTAGAGTCTGCTCATGCTCTTCTTGTACACAGCATTACAGTTGTCCCTCCAGTCAAGTCTGTTGTCCACATGGACGCCAAGGTCTTTCTACCAGTCCAAGTCCAATTGTGTTTTGTTTCAGTCACACATCTTTGTCTACATCTCCAAAGCTCAAATTGCTCTGTTCCACCTTGTGATGTCATGTAGTGGTTGTATTCTAGTTAACAGCTCCTTTTACCTTTGGTTCAGTAGAGATCGGCAGTTCCAGGTCTGAAATTATGATCCAAATGATTCTAGTGAAGGTGTGTGGAGTTTAAAAACACAGTGGAGCACTTCCTGTATCACCACATGACATCACAAAGTGGAACAGAGTGTTTTCTGTTTGAGAGAAGAGCTCAGCCTAAATAAACAGGGTTTGTGTGTTAAACATGTGTGAATGAAACAAAACACAACTCCAGGTTGGTTTGTGACGAGGAAACAACTTTAGGACAGATGGTTCTGACGGTTTTGGGGATCACCTCGATGGTTGTGAGTTTGAGTTGATCGGATAAGTAGTAACAATACACTCTGAAGAACTTGGTTCCTTCATGCTGTGGGGATGTACTATTCCATTTCACTACACTCTGGTAACTTATTAAACGTATCTGTGATTGTATTTGTATTTTTGTCTTGTCTTCTTGAGGACATACAGTATCTGTGTGTAGTATATGCATATATTATATGTTGTTATTACTATACAGGTGTTTTCTAGACCATATCACTGTGTTTGTTATTTGTCCTTTGTTTAATTTGACTGGTTGCCGGTCCTATTTAAAAGCACCTATCCTTTCATTGTTATCTGCCCTGAAGAAGGCCGCCAAATATGTAGGCTAGTCCTGTTTGATTTTACAGGACTTTATAATGCAGTCGGAGTGCCTCAGATTTTTCTTTGAGATGCCTGTAAGTGAAGTTTTTCCACTGTGATCCTGATGAGCATAACTGAAGCACTCACCTTCCTCTCTTAAAAAGATATTTTAGTTTGTTTATTTTGTTTACAGTACAATTTTCATTCTTTTTTTCCTTTGAACAAGAAAATCTAATATGCCACAGTATGGCATTACATTTGTCTGTTTTGCATGAAGTGTTTTTATTGCTCACAAATACCTTTTCTACAGATCTGACCTGTAACTTGGCCTGTCTTCATGGATATACAGTAGATTAGTGTAATGCCATACTGTGGAACATTAGGGCAGCACAGTGGTTGCGGACTTGTCTCTGTCGGATCCAGAGTCCACTCTCTTGTTCTTCCCGCTCATTGTTCTTGTCTCTTTGAAGGGGTGAAAAATCACAGTTTTGGGTCACGTTGCCCGGGCGATGACCCCGTGACCCTCTGCCCTGTTTGGTTTTGGGCGTGTATCTGGACGGCGCTCACAGGGCCTAAAGGCTGTGAGCTCATGAGCGTCTGAGCGGTGCAGATGTGACACAGGAGATGTTTTTGTTTTGTTTTTGTTTCTGAAATACCAGCGGTTTTTCTGATAAATATTGAGATTAGATTAGAGATTCATTCTGTTTTTGTAAAAATGAATTTTTCGTTCTCTATTAAATAATCCACAGAAAACTCTCACATTGTGGCCGTACCGATTTGGATGGGAGACCACTGTGACGCCACGTGCCACAGTGTTGTTGTTGTTTCTTTAGGCAAGACACACTCTCATAAGTCAATGTGGTGTGTGTGTGAGTGTTGGTGGCGGTTTGAAGTGCAAGTGGTGCAGATTGGCCACCTCGCTTCTCTCAGTGTGCCCCAGGGCAGCTGTGGCTACAGTAGTGTCGTCTCATCAGTGAGTGTGAAGTGAATGAATAAATCTCTGTAAAACACTCCCACATAAATCCTGTGTATTTTTATCTCCATGAAGGTAAACGGTGAACCCTAACCCCAACCCATCAGAAAAGTGACATGAGGGACATTTGGACTAGAATCAGAATCAGAAAAGCTTTTATTGCCATTGTCAGTAAACACAATTCACAGACTAGGAACTTGCTTTGGTGTTGAGGTGCAACATAGAACACTGAATAGTAATAATAATAATATAAAGTAGAGATATCATTATTTAAAAAAAAAAAAGATAATAATAATAATAATAATAAAGTATCACTATTTAAAAATAAAGTAAGGGCATGCAAAAAAGATTAAGATATACTATAATAAAAAATAAAAATAGTCTAGTATATACAGAAGCATCAGAACAACAGTGCAAACTGACAGTGCAAAAGATCAAGTGATGTGGCATGACTTATTTAAAGTGACGGGTGTTATAAAGTGTCCAGCTTAGTACAGGTATTATAAAGTGTCCTTAGTTCAGGTATTATAAAGTGTCCTTAAGTACAGGTGTTATAAAGTGTTCATAAAGTGTTTATGAGTCCAACAGCAGAGGGGAAGAAACTGTTCTTATGGCGAGAGGTTCTGGTCCGTATGGACCGTAGCCTTCTGCCAGAGGGAAGTGGCTGGAATAGTCCATGTCCAGGGTGAGAGGGGTCAGCTGCTATCCGGCCTGCTCGCCCCCGAGTCCTGGAGACGTACAGGTCCTGAAGAGATGGAAGGCTACAGCCGATCACCTTCTCAGCAGAGCGCACAATGCGCTGCAGTCTCTGTCTGTCCCTGGCAGTGGCCCCAGCGTACCACACAGTGATGGAGGAGGTGAGGATGGACTCAATGATGGCCGTGTAAAACTGCACCATCATCTGGGCAGGCAGCTTGGCTTTCCTCAGCTGCCACAGGAAGTACATCCTCTGCTGGGCTTTCTTGATGAGGGAGCTGATGGTCGGCTCCCACTTGAGGTCGTGGGTGATGCAGGTGCCCAGGAAGCAGAAAGAGTCTAGAGAGGCAGAGTTCTGCTCCATGAGACGTCACCCAAACAGAAACAATGTTTTCTTCCTGAATAGAATCTAAATCTGAATTGTACTCTTAATCATAAAGCTGATCTCAGTATTTCACAAAAAGACATTTAGTAATTTCAAGTTTGTGGAGCTGTGAGACGAGGCTAAAGCTAAAGCTAAAGCTAGTGTAAACACAAAGAGAGCGAGACCGCTTTGTGAGGTAGCACTTTCTCGTGTTAGATGTTCAAACCCTTAAACATCCCTGTATGGCTCAGTACGGCTCGGTGGAAACACTCTGAGAGAGCACAGATGAGCTCCAAAGAAACCAGTGGAATCTCTAGTTCCTCCTGACACTGCTGGAGCTGCAGTTTCCAATGTAGAAAAAGCTCTGGTCCAGAACATGAGGTTTGTGATGGTCCCACAGTCTCCTGTTCAGAGTGTTACAGCGATGACACACTTGCACTCAGATGTTTCAAATGTCCTGGTTTTTGGTTGTTTTTGGACGAGTCTGAGTTGTGGCTCTTCCTGTCGTAAACTCCACACGTGCAGAGTCCAGATCCTGCAGAGGCCGAGACAGGGCCAAACTATTGAGAGTCCTCAGAGGCTTTGTATCACCACCTCCCCATATGAACACATGGAGCTCTAAAGTCTATCCAGTATTTTCCTCTGGACTTGTTGAAGGGTCGTCTCAGGTCAGTGCTGCATCAAAAACAGAATCAAAAACAGGACAGGACTCAGGCAAAGTTTATACCCAAGGAACACATTTTTCTGACAGTTTCATTAAAGAAAAAACAAATGCATTTCCCAATATATTATCAATTAATAACTAATAATAAACAAATAATAATCATAGGCCCATCTTTACAGTGTGGTTGCTTGGTAACAATGAAATCTACATGTATCTTCTGCCCATGCCCCACCAGGAAGTCTAATTATAAACTTCACCAAATTAGGAAAGACTAGACCTGAGTTTATTTCTTATTCCAGTATCTGAAATACAACATCCAATTTTTGTATTTAATAAAGGAAGAAACAAAACAAAACAAAATCTCTCTGAGTTTGACCTTTGACCTCTGTGGTTAAAGTGGTTTATGTCTCTGGGAACACAGACTTCAGAACTTTATGAGCCAATAGAAATAATAAAATGAGTCATGTGCTGTTGATGTTGTGTTATGTTACGTAATGACTATGGACTCAACATTGTAAGATGTATAGAGATCTTAAAGGTGCACTATGTAACTTTTCTGATGGAGGGTTCGTTACCTGCTTGTCTCCATGGAGATTTTATTGCCTTGCCTTGAATGTTCCACAGTTCGATGTTAAGCTTATCTATCTCCATGAGGACAGGCAGGTTCAGGAGTCCGCTGCATGTGTTTCAAGTTTGTCCTGAGCAATAAATAAACCTGTAATTAAATAATCGCAAGATAGAAAACTTTAATGCCGCACTGTGGAATATTCCAGGTAAAGCAGTATCATCTCCATGGTAGCGGAAACCAGAAAAGTTGCACAGTGCGTGTTAACAAAAGTAGTAGAAGTAGTCTCAATATCTCATGGTTTTTAATGACCCTCTGCCCCTCTAACCCTCTCCTCTGCTCTTCTGACCCTCACCTCTGCTCCTCTAACCCTCTCCTCTAACCCTCTCTGCTCCTCTGACCCTCTCCTCTGCTCCTCTGACCCTCTCCTCTGCTCCTCTGACCATCTCCTCTGACCCTCTCTGCTCCACTGACCATCTCCTCTGCTCCTCTGACCCTCTCCTCTGCTCCACTGACCCTCTCCTCTGCTCTTCTGACCCTCACCTCTGCTCCACTGACCATCTCCTCTGCTCCTCTGACCCTCTCCTCTGCTCCACTGACCATCTCCTCTGCTCCTCTGACCCTCTCCTCTGCTCCTCTGACCATCTCCTCTGACCCTCTCTGCTCCTCTGACCCTCACCTCTGCTCCACTGACCCTCTCCTCCGCTCCTCTGACCCTCTCCTCTGCTCCTCTGACCATTTCCTCTGACCCTCTCTGCTCCTCTGACCCTCACCTCTGCTCCACTGACCCTCTCCTCCGCTCCTCTGACCCTCTCCTCTGCTCCTCTGACCATTTCCTCTGACCCTCTCTGCTCCTCTGACCCTCACCTCTGCTCCACTGACCATCTCCTCTGCTCCTCTGACCCTCTCCTCTGCTCCTCTGACCATCTCCTCTACTCCTCTGACCCTCTCCTCCGCTCCTCTGACCCTCTCCTCCGCTCCTCTGACCCTCTCCTCTGCTCTTCTGACCCTCACCTCTGCTCCTCTGACCCTCTCCTCTGCTCCATCTGACCCTCTCCTCTGCTCCTCTGACCCTCTCCTCTGCTCTTCTGACCCTCACCTCTGCTCCTCTGACCCTCTCCTCTGCTCCTCTGACCATCTCCATCTGCTCCTCTGACCCTCTCCTCTGCTCCTCTGACCCTCTCCTCTGCTCTTCTGACCCTCACCTCTACTCCTCTGACCCTCTCCTCTGCTCCATCTGACCCTCTCCTCTGCTCCTCTGACCCTCTCCTCTGCTCTTCTGACCCTCACCTCTGCTCCTCTGACCCTCTCCTCTGCTCCTCTGACCATCTCCATCTGCTCCTCTGACCCTCTCCTCTGACCCTCTCCATCTGCTCCTCTGACCATCTCCTCCGCTCCTCTGACCCTCTCCTCTGCTCCTCTGACCCTCTCCTCTGCTCCATCTGACCATCTCCTCTGCTCCTCTGACCCTCTCCTCTGCTCCTCTGACCATCTCCTCTGCTCCTCTGACCCTCTCCTCTGCTCTTCTGACCCTCACCTCTGCTCCTCTGACCCTCTCCTCTGCTCCTCTGACCATCTCCATCTGCTCCTCTGACCCTCTCCTCTGACCCTCTCCATCTGCTCCTCTGACCATCTCCTCCGCTCCTGTGATCGTCTCCTCCGCTCCTCTGACCCTCTCCTCTGCTCCATCTGCTCCTCTGACCATCTCCTCTTCTCCTCTGCTCTTCTGACTCTCTCCATTGCTCCTCTGACCCTCTCCTCTGTTCCTTCTGACCCTCTCCTCTGCTCTTCTGACCATCTCCTTTTCTCCTCTGCATCATCTGACCCAAACTTCTGAAGCTAAACATTTTACTTTCTTCTCTTTGACTTGTTCTCTCTGGGACCAGGCTCCGTCCCCTCCTCTTTACCCGCCTTGGATGCTGTGCAGTGGGGACAGCAGCACCATGTCATCCCCCTCTGCTCCGGAGCCCCAGCCTCTGCTCCAGCTGCAGGAGACCGACTCCAGTAAAGCACCCCAGGATCGGGTTCTAGCTCCTGGGCACAGCGCTCCGGTCTACAGCCCCTCTTCCGGACTGGACCATGCAGTTTGTATCCCCTCTCCGTACACTGACAGCTCCCAGGACTACCCCCCCACGCCCCTCTCCTTCTACAGTCCGTCTGTGCTCAGCTACCCCCGACCCGCTCTCGCCGACGCCCCCTTCTGGTCACCCCATGGACACAGCAACGTCTCTGCTCTGGCTCTGCACTGCCCTCCCCCCCTCCTTTACAACGAGCCCACCCCCCACCACGCCTGGATCGAAGCCAAACCGCAGTTCACCAGCAGCAGGTGGGTGGCGCTGTTTTCATTAAAGGTCCCATATTACTTCAAATGCACTCTTGTGACCTCATCAAAAACATGTTTTGTTTCATTCAGTAACTCTTTATTATTAGTCTTTCTACATCTCTAAAGCTCAAAATGCTCTGTTCCACCTTATGATGTCATGAAGCGGTAGTTATCAAGTGAACAGCTCCTTTTACCTTTTGTCCAGCTGAGAATGGGCCCTTTAAAAACCCTATTTATGTTTTATTTTAGACCTGATTTAGTCTCATTTTAGGCCATGTTTAGGCCAAATATTATCTTAAGTGGTACATTTTTGTGTTTGAGAGCTACTCATGCATTCCAAGTTCATGGAACTAAGTATTCTTTTTTTTTTTTACAAAATTGCTGTAACGTTTGTATATTCTAGGGATGCACCGATACTGTTATCGGGTATTGGCCCGATACTTCCTTAATATAATCATACTCGTTAAACATTTGTCAAGACCACGCACTGATACCACTATTACACTATTACACAGTACGCAGTATCCCGGTTTCAGTATCCTGAATAAGCCAGTATGAGAAACCGGGATAAAATGACTGTACATGAGTGAAATGACTGTTAAATAAAGAGCTGCGCTGCACACGTACGACCTGCACACGTACGACCTGCACACGTACGACCTGCACACGTACGACCTGCACACGTACGACAAAGTGATATACGCATAGAATAGACTCCCCATCAGCAGCACACTCTGTCACAGAGAGAACACACATATTGCAGTCGTGTCCTTTAGTCTGACAGAAGCTGACCCCATCAGGCACAGGTTGTTTGTATTTTTGTTTGTATTTTTCCTGCTTTATTAAATATATAATTTTGGCGCATTTATAAGATTATGTCAAGAACCCGGGATATTACATTTGATCATGTGCACAGGAATATGGGTATCCCAGTTTGTCAGTGCGCATGTAAACACCACATCCCGAACACTGCCAAAACCGGGATACTGATGTGCATCTAAACGCACTCAGTGTTTGTTCATGGGGTGGGGGTTAAAGTGTCGGTACTCAGTATCGGCGAGTACAGAAAAGATCATACTCGTACTCGTATCGGTCTTCAAAAAAGTGGTATCGGTGCATCACTAGTATATTCCTTAAAAGAAAATGACCTTTTCCCCTATAGAGCCTGAAAGTAAAATGTTTAAGACTTGAAATATTTCCAATGTCCTCATTCACTTTCCCTTGTTTTAGTCCTATTGTTTTATGGCGGTAGTGCCACCAGTCCAAGTTACAGGTCAGATCTGTGGAGAGGCGAGCACCCACTCACAGTACAATTTTCCTCTCTGAAAAGCAGACACTTATTTATTTCGCTCAGACTTCCAGAGGCTTTGTCATTTTCTTAGACACGTCTTTACCTGAGTCATTATCACGTCCAGAGTCCAACACAGGACTGTTTACGCTCTCTTTCTTTTCTCTGTCTCCCACCCCCTCTCTCTCTCTCTCTCTTCTAACTTTCTCTGTAATCTCTTTTACTCTCCCTCTCTCTCATTTCTTTCCCTCTCTTCTCTTTGTGTTTCTCCTTCTTTGTTTACTCTCCCCCCTTCTCTCTCTTCCTCTTCTCTGTCTCACTGCCCCTCTCTCTTATCTCTTCTTCTCCCCGTCTCCCTTTCTGTTTTATCTCTCTCTCTTCCTCTCCCTCTCTCTATCTTCCTGTCAGCTGTAATATCTCACACTCCTGTAGCTGTCTTCACCCCCCTCTCACCCTCTCTTTCTCTCTTCTCCCGTCAGCTGTAATATCTCACACTCCCTTACTTGTCTTCACTCTCTCGCTCCCTCTCTTTCTCCCTCTCTTTCTCCCTCTCTTTCTCCCTCTCTTTCTCCCTCTCTTTATAACTTGTGCGATGTCAATCTGTCCCTACGATGCTCCTCTTTACCCAGACGTTTGGGTGATATAGAATTACAATCTCAATATCGTATTTATTTTCCTCTTTATTTATTTTTCACTCTCGATAACAACGTTCAGATCATGTTTTACACTCCGTCAGAAGAATGCTAAAACGTGTGTGGAAATGTCTTGGTTGAATTTTCAAGTATCACACCAAAGTGAATGAACCGGAAAGTGAATCATTAAATCCTTGTTTGGAGAATTTCACTGCAAACGCTACTTTATCAACTTTTTTTGCATATCTTTTATGGTTTTGTTATTAATTATTTTCAATGATAAACTTGATATTTGGCATCTTAAAAACTGAAAAATCTGAAAAATGATCTTGGACAGTTTTGATACTTTGCTGTTGATGTTTGAAATGATCATGATTCAGTTTTGGTCAAACTGATTTTCATTTTTGCTATAATCGAGCAGCTCCATGTTAAACTCTTCTATATTGACTCACTGATGTTTTTCTGATGTTCCAGTGCTCTCCTGGGCTGTGGGTCAAAGGTCACGACCCTGAAGCGTGTGGAGGAGGAGGGGCCAGAGGGGGTCAGCTCATGCTCCGCCCCCTTACGCTCGGACATGCACTTCTGCGCCGTGTGTCACGACTACGCCTCCGGATACCACTACGGCGTCTGGTCCTGTGAAGGCTGCAAGGCCTTCTTCAAGAGGAGCATACAAGGTACAACCAAGAACTGGACCTGGACTAAGACCAAGACTTAGACAAAGCCCTCATATACAAGGTACACACAAGAACTGGACTTAGACTAAGACCTGGACTAAGACCTAGACAAGGCCTTGTTCAGGCGGAGCATACAAGGTACAACCAAGAACTGGACCTGGACTAAGATTTAGACCAAGACCTAAACAAGACTTAGAAAAGGTCTTCTTATACAAAGTACCCACAAGAACTGGACTTAGACTAAGACCTGGACTAAGACCTAGGCAAGGCCTTGTTCAAGAGGAGCATACAAGGTACAGACTAGACCTGAATCTAGACTTGGACCAAGACTAAGACCTAGACAAGGCCTTCTTAAAGAGGAATATACAGAGTACACACAAAAACTGGACTTAGACCTAGACTTAGACTTAGGCTGGTCCATGACCCTTGCGTCTCCCATAACAACTAGAGTGTGTTAAAATTAAATAAAAATTTCTGTAACTGAAATGTAAGTCTGGTACTGGCATCTTTGTCCTTGAGCACAACCCAGTATCATTTCTATGTTATCTTTTATCCACATCAGAAAAGTTAATATATTTGCATCTTTAAATATTCCGAACTGTACTGTTCCAGGTCACAACGACTACATCTGCCCGGCCACAAACCAGTGCACCATCGACAAGAACCGAAGGAAGAGCTGTCAGGCCTGCAGGCTGCGCAAGTGCTACGAGGTCGGGATGATGAAGTGTGGTGAGTCTGAGCAGAGCTGTGAAAATGTTAAACTGCAGCAGAACCGTCTCTGTGGACATGTTCTAGAGCTGTTCTCTTCTCTGCAGGCGTGAGGAGGGAGCGTTGCAGTTACAGAGGCTCCCGTCATCGCCGTGGTGACCTGTCCGGGGGGCGGGGCCTGGTGCGGGTGGGCCTCACCTGTCGGAGTCAGAGACAGTTACGCCTGGAGTCCCCCCTCGCCCCTGTCACCCCCCTCCCCCAGGTAACACCCCCAGTAACAATACTCGATATGGAAATTGGGTTCTGACGTCACCCACAGCGTTCGGCTCCAGTCAAATGAAGCTCACCAGGCCAGCAGTTATAGGGGCAAATCTTCAACTAGCGACCACATTTGAAAATTAGTGTGTGCAACCCAAAGAGCCAATCAGGAGCGAGGCTGTGCTAAGCTAACGCCCCTTCCACCCATACTGCTGGTTTGACAGGAAGGGGGGCACTGTCAATCAACCTGTCGCTAATGCTAGCAGGAGCGACCTCGGGGAAATAGGGAAGCTCATTGGTCTATCATTAAAGGTGCACTATGGAGCTGGTTTGTCCATGCAGATATGTTGCCTTCCCTGGAATGTACCACAGTATGACATTAAACTTACTTATTACTCAATTATAGGTGTTTTTTTACGATGAAAAATATGCATTCTACTATAAGCTGGCCCACCTCTCCGCAAATCGGACCTGTAAATTGGCTTGGTGCTTGTCTCCATGGAAATAGATAAGTTTAATATCATACTGTGAAAAATGCCAGGCAAACAACATCTCCATGGTGACGGACCCTCCACCCAGACAGTTACACAATGCACCTTTAATGTTCATATCTTGATTTAGGGACAAAATAGCAAAGTAAAAACCCCAGGATCATGCAGAGAGGGTTAAAATGTTCATTTCAAGACAAAAATGACGAGTCTGGGAGCCGCTGTTAAAGAGACAGAGGCAACAGGCTGGGGCGTTTATTATACAGTCTGTGGTCCTCACTCAAACTCACTCTCCTGATACATTTACACTATGTTCTTGTCCAACTCTGTGCTCCTCTCCTCTGTCTCTCAGTCGTCCCACAGCAACAGCAGCGCCCCCCACAGCCCACGCCTCGCACTCACACCTGAGCAGTTCATCTCCAGGATCATGGAAGCAGAGCCTCCTCAGATCTACCTGATGGAGGAGCTGAAGAAGCCTTTCACTGAGAGCAGCATGATGATGTCCCTCACCAACCTGGCAGATAAAGAGCTGGTGCTAATGATCAGCTGGGCCAAGAAGATCCCAGGTAAAGTCCACAAACATGAACACATGCACTGAAAAGGTACAGGCCAGAGGTACTACAGTTACCTCTCTCTCCTCCTTTATTTTCTCTTTCTCTTCTCTCTCTAGTGCATGTTCCTCCCTTTTTCTCCCTCTCTCCGCTCTCTCTCTCTCTTCATCTTTCTCTCCATGTCCTTCCCTCCCCCTTCTCTCTCTCCCTCTTACACTCTCATCTCTTATTATCTCCAGTGCAGCCCTCATCATTGCTCCTTCTCTCTCCTCTCATCCTCTCTCCTCTTTGTCCTCAGCGGGTATCTCTCTCTCTCTCTCTCTCTCTTTCCCCCTCTCTTCATCTCTCACCCTTTCTCTTTCTCCTCTCACTCTCTCTCCACCCACCCTCTGCTCCCTCTCTTTCTCTCCTCGTCTTGTCCTCCCCTCCCTTCCGCTCTCTCTTCCCCTCCCTCCTTCCCTCTCTCTCTCTCTCTTTCTCTCCTCTTGTCCTCTCCTCCCCTTCCTCTCTCTCTCTCTCCTCTTGTCCTCTCCTCCCTCTTCTCTCTCCCTCCCTCCCTCTCTCCTCTGTGTCCTCAGCGGGTGCCTCCTTCTCAGGTGTTAATGTGACGACCACAAAAGCTGCTGTTTTTCTGCACAAAGACGTTTTCCATTCGTCTTTTTTCTCCCTTGTTCTTTTGTGTTTCTTATAAAGGCTCAGAGCTGTTGAGGAGGAGCTGACAGGCCAGAGAAGTTCACTCACGCTTAAAAACTCCACCACGACCCGGAAAAAACATCACATTTTTAGTTTTAAAGAGGCGTTATTTTACTCCTATGGGGAATTAACTGCTAAAACAACATTATTTAGATCGCCATGTTTCCCTTTTATTGTTTTGAAAATGTTATATCCACTGAAAACAACGTATTAACATTTTTAACTGGTTTCGGTTTTGTTTTGGACGCTCGGAGTCTCCCTTCCCTTTGCTCATTGCGTTAAGTCACTCCCCCTTCAGAGCTCTATCATAACACAGTAATGGAACTACTGCACATTCCCATCAGGTTTGTGGGCTGAGCCTTTTATCTGATCGTACCGCTAACCATAAGGAGGTTTCCATGGAGACCAGCAGGTGTCAGACCCAAAAAAGTTCACGTAACTTTTTGCTTGAAGCCTGAAATGTAAACTTTAAACTAATTCAAGAATCAAATGCATTTCAGAACCTGTTTGTAGAGGTCTAAACTATAGGGTTATCAGCTTCTGCACAGAACAAGACTCCATAGAGACCGTTAATTCTCAAAGAGGACATTATGTTAGCTAAATCGTCTTGTGTCCATTCACATATCTACCATGAAACAGCGGAATCACAGGCTTTTTATATCCACCACTATAATACTTCTCTTTTTAACTCAGCTGATGCCTTTGTCCACCTTTTGTCAAAATATAACAATTACTTTAATACTGTACAATTTGACTTCCTGTAATGTTGTGTTGCTGCTTGATGAGAACCACTGAGTTTCAAGTATGTCTTTAAGCCCTTCCATCCAGACCTTTTATACCAAATCCACTGTAACAGCCCATTCAGCGCTCTCAGGGAAAAAAAAAAAAAAAGTTTAAAGAATGAAAGTAAAAGGGTGGGTCTTAAATTGTGGCTCTGTTGGTAATACAAGAGAATTGGGTGAAAACTGTTGAATGGATTGAGATTACTGGTTCTGATTTGGTTTAAAGATAGGAGAAGCATTCAACTGCACTTGGTAGGAAACAGCCAGGCTAATATTAGAAACGTGTTTGGACGTGTACTTATTTTAGATCTTAGGACTAGCTGGTGTTGTTTCATTGTTTTGGTTCACTTTGTTAAAAGGGAGCAGGGCATTTCTAAGCACAGTGTTTCCCAAACTTGACAGATGATTTTAAAATAATGTGAAATCTCATTACAGTATGGCATTGAACTCATCTTCCATGGATGAGCAGGTGATGCCACCAAGCCAAGTTACAGGTCAGATCTGCTGAGAGGAGACCCCACTTGCAGTAAGAAAAATGCATGTATTTCAAGGCATTTTTGAGCAATAAAAACTAATTAAAGGCAAAATAAAGGCAAGAAAGATGAGTTTAATGCCATGCTTTGGAACTTGCAGGCTAAGCAATAGCATCTCCATGGAGACAAGCAAGTGATGGACCCTCCACCAGAAATGTTACACAATGCAACTTTAATGTTTTGGAGTATGTTAGCAGTTTAACTTAAGAACTTGCAGGCTAAGCAATAACATCTCCTTAGAGACAAGCAAATGGTGGACCCTTAACCAGAAAGGTTACACAGTGCAGCTTTAAGAATGTTCTGGAGAATGTTAGCAGTTTTTATCCACTACAAAGTTTTATCTCTAATGTTAGATTACTAGACACTCCTGAACATCTCTTAGCTCATTCCTTTCCAGCTAGTCCACTGAAGAAAGAAGATTTATCCTGCCAAACTAAGTCATAATCCAACCTTCTCCCTTGTGCTCCTCAGGCTTCGTGGAGCTGAGCCTGTCAGACCAGATCCACCTGCTGAAGTGCTGCTGGCTGGAGATTCTCATGTTAGGACTCATGTGGAGATCTGTGGACCACCCAGGAAAACTCATCTTCTCCCCAGACTTCAAACTCAACAGGTACCAACACCAGCACCACACTAAAGATCAGGAAGATTTGATTTTCCATGTATAGACAGACAGACAGACAGACAGACAGACCGATAGACCGATAGATAGATAGATAGATAGATAGATAGATAGATAGATAGATAGATAGATAGATAGATAGATAGATAGATAGATAGATAAATAAATAGATAAATAGATAAATAGATAAATAGATAGACAGATAGATTAGCTTTATAATTAGATCCAGACAGAACACAGCTGATTTATTTTGACCTCAAGATCTGCTTATATAATACATCTGTACTGGGGCAAGACCTACTTTGTGCACATGGAAAATACATAGGAAAAAAAACATGAACAAGTCCTATAATACAGGCCTGCGAATATTGTGATGTCATCCGAAAGCTAAACCCTGCATCTGCTTCTGGAGCTGTAGTGAGTGTTGTTGCCGTCGGTAACCACAAACCAGTGATAAAAGCTGAGTCCTTGAAACTCACAGATAGAAGACTTGACATATCTGTTATTTATGCTCTACGACCTCTGAGCTCAATACGGACTGTACCAGGGCTAAAATACACATCACAGAGGAGGTGGCAGAGTGGTTAGCCCTCCTCACTCACAACAGCAAGGTCCCTGGTTCAGTTCCTAATGAGCGACTTGATACCAAAAATCAATATATCTGACTAAGACATCGAACAGTATCCATAGGCTTCAGAATGATGAAAAGTTGGAATGGTTGCCATAGCGATAAACAATTTAAAACTAAATATTATGTCTTTTTCCTCTCCTTGAACCGCCACCTTAACGCGGTGGAGGGGTTTGAGTGCCCGAATGATCCTGGGAGCTATGCTGTCAGGGGCTTCATGCCCCTGGTGGGGTCACCCAAGGCAAACAGGTCCTGGAGGACGGGTCAGACTAAGAGCGGTTTAGAAGCCCCTATGATGAGAAACACAGCAAGGCCAGTTACGTCGCCCGGATTGGCGTTACCGGGGCCCCACCCTGGAGCCAGGCCTGGGTGCTCGACAGCTGTGCCGGGCCCCGTAGGGGAAGGCCCGGCCGGGCACAGCCCGAAGGAGCGACGTGGGGCCGTCCACCCGTGGACCCACCACCCGCAGGAGGATCCATAGGGGGCCGGTGCAGGGAGATCTGGGCGGCAGTCGAAGGCAGGGGCCTCAACGACCAGATCTCCGGACATGGAGACTAGATATAGTCGGCCTCACCTCCACGCACAGCTTGGGCTCTGGAACCCAACTCCTTGAGGGGGCTGGACTCTGTTCTGGATGCCTCCTGGATGCCTCCCTCGGGAGGTGTTCTGGGCATGTCCCACCGGAAAGAGGCCCTGGGGAAGACCCAGGACACGCTGGGTCTCCCGGAGGAGGAGCTGGAGGAAGTGTTCGGGGGTGAAGGAAGTCTGGGAGTCCCTTTTGCCCCCACGACCCCGCCCCGGGTAAGCAGAGGAAAATGGCACCATATAGCGGGAAGCTGAAACACTTGAATTGATTCTCTGATTAATAATGCATAAAAAAATTTATATTTTTTAAATCATATATTGTATTGTTCAGAAGTTTTGATGCATTTTAATATAAAACTCTTTATACTACTATAGTATTGGATCGATATCGCAATACTTACCATAGTATTACTTGGACTTAGACTTCCCCACAAGGGAAATTATTTGGACACATCACAGTAAGTTATAATAACAAAGAGAAAAAATATAAATGGTAATAATAAATTTGAAATAAGTAGCAAACTGACTGGTGTCAAATAAGGCATAATTATATAAATGGTTTAATAATATAAACCTGGTATGAGATTAAAGAGAGAGTGCATTTATATAAATGTCTTGAGAGATGATTGGTTGCGAGTTAAAGAGCAGGCTGTGATTGGCTGAGTGACAGTAGAGGGTTTTGGAGTCTTCCTGGTTGGATTAAGACTTGAGTTTCAGTAACAGTGGTGTGTTCAGGTGCAGTCCGGTGTCTTGTGTTGATTTTGAGGATTTGTGTCCAGGATGTGATGAACGTTTGTCCCTGAACGCAGCTCTGTGGACAGGAAACAGGATTTCAGGGTTTTAAGGTTATTATGAAAAACAAAGGTGAGGATGAGAGCTGGATGGGAGCTGGATCAGTCTCCTGGAGCAGAGGGAAGCAAAATCAGCAACAAAACAAAATGAACCAAAACACGCACTTAAATAATAATAGCAAAGAACAAAGCCTCTCAAACTAAACTCTATTTATTCACCGACTGATGAAAGCGAGGCTGCCAATCTGCACTGCTGGGCCCCTCTGACCTCATCAAAACACACACCACATTCACACTAAGCAAGGTAGCTGAAATGTCTTGCCTAAGGACACAGCAACAAGGAAGAGACTTGGACCGAGCTGAGACAGAGGATATCAGCACTACTTTGAATCATCGTTGTTGTTGGCAGCGAAGGAAAGCTAAAGCGCTAACTACGGCCTCAACTTGCCGGAGATAAAGGGCTATAGATTCACATTTATCATAAAGAGGCCAATTCATTTGAAAATCTTCCTAATTTTGAACGACAAATACATATGCAAGATTCATCACTGCAGTATGTGTTTTCTATCATGCATTTCTATTGGCAGATTGTTCAGCAGTTACCGTGGTGACACAATCCACACAGTATCACCACCAGCCTCTCCGACCTCCACCAACACTCGCACACAAACACACCACATTCGTACGAGGCAAGGTGGCTGACATGTCTTGCCTAAGGACACAATGACAGAAATTGGTCCAAGCGAGAATCGAACCTCAGAGTGCTCTACTCACTGAGCCAGTCTTTATTTGCCTGAGCAGACAGTCCGAACCCAGAAGTGTCTGGAACTGGACCACAGAGTGTGACAAACCTCTGTCCAAACTTGAGATGATCCAACTACAGATGCCAATTTGTAGCACGTGTCTCTCAAATGTAGAAGACATCTCCTTTAGAGAATTTAGACAAAATTCAGAACAAAATATATACTGTAATTTCCAGACTATAAGCCGCTACTTTTTTCTCACACTTTCAACCCTGCATCTTATACAACGATGTGGCTAATATATGGACAGATTATTTATCAATGAACACAGGATGCAAGTGCAGCCTGAGTGCAGAAAGCGCCGCTGTCTGTGCGGTTAACATGACGTAATGCTCGCTAGCGCTGTTGTCAGCACTAAAACAGTTTATCACCGTGTGATAAAATAAGTTCTGATGCTAAATGAACATTGTGAGTGGGATACGTCTTAATGACCCTTATGAGTTAAATACAGTGAGTGCATAAATGACGAGACGAAACGTTTAAAACTTAAGTAGTCGGACATCCACTCACACCTGATTGATACACCTAGCCCCGCCCCCGGGAGAGCCTGAAATCTGCTGAAATCCTACGAGACACTGACATGATCCCAGGCAGGACAGCAGCTCTTTCTGCAGGAGACATGCGCAGGAGAGCGCCAAGTGACGGAGGGGCAAGAGCGAGACAGACCGAGGAAGATGCTCGTTTGATTTTGTTTTGAACAGTTATTTTGTGCTTCATGCACCCTCCTCATGGAAAGCACACAAAGAAATGCATATGAAGCAGCTTTTAAGTTAAAGGCAATTGATCTGTCTGTTGAAGAAGGAAACAGAGCTGCTGCACGTGAGCTCGGCATCAATGAGTCGATGGTGAGACGCTGACGACGGCAGTGTGATGAACTGACTCAATGCAAAAAGACGACAAAAGCTTTCAGAGGCAATAAAACAGATGGCCCAAACTTGAAAACGTTCTTGAAGACTTGGACACCTGCGGCTTATAGACAAGTGTAGCCTATATATGTACTTTTTTTTTTTTTTCTTTTAAAATTTAGTTGATGCGGCTTATATTCAGGTGCGCTCAATAATCTGGAAATTAGGGTAACTTATTTTGCCTGAGATAGTGTGGTGCTTCTATTGTTAATTCTGTTCTTGTTTCTCAGTCCTTTATCTGGATTTTTCTCCTTTTTTACATGTAAGCAGCCATGTTTGTTTTTGACGTAAACAAAGCATGCTTCTCTCTGATTGGTTAAGCCACAGCTCCAGATCCAGATCATTGTCAAGTTTTGTCAAAGTGTGTGGTGTGTTATTTCACATTTTCTTGTTTGTATATAGACTTGTTAAATGTATTTGTATATATTTCATTCACAGAGATGAAGGTCAGTGTGTGGAGGGCATCATGGAGATCTTTGACATGCTCCTGGCTGCCACCTCCAGGTTCAGAGAGCTGAAGCTCCAGAGAGAAGAGTACGTGTGCCTCAAGGCCATGATCCTGCTCAACTCCAGTAAGTTTAAGTCTAAATCTATAAAATGCAAATGAGACAAAACAACGTGACCACACACTTTCAGACTTTAGGACTTTTCCCATCCAAAAGTTATGGTATTTTGTTTGAAGTTGCAAAATCGCTATGCCAACGTCCTAATTTTTCCTCATTCGGAAACCCATGGATAAACTGTGATCCTGCAAATACTCCAGCAAATTTACATTTAAAGGACCCATATTACAATATTTTCTCATCACAAACACACCTGGAGTTGTGTTTTGTTTCATTCACACATGTTTAACACACAAACCCTGACTTCAAACAGAAAACACTCTGTTCTACTTAGTGATGTCATGTGGTAACACAGGAAGTGCTCCACTGTGTTTTTAATCTCCATACTCTGAAATGGCCAATCCACTGAACCAAAGGTCAAAGGAATCTGTTACCTTGAAAACTACCACTACATGACATCACAAGGTGGAACAGAGCATTTTGAACTTTAAGTAATCCTTTATTATCAGTCTGTCTAAATCTCCAAACATGTGAATGAAACAAAACACAACTGCAGGTAAGTTTTGTTAAGGTAATAACATGATAACATGACTTAAAGCTCACAAGAGTCAGTTTTCTGTAATGTAGGACCTTTAAAGGTGTAACTTGTGCTGTTTGTCTTATGGAGAAGTTATTGCTTTACCCGGAATGTTCCACACTACGGCATTAAACTTATCTATCATGCATTCATTCAGTTACTTATTTAATGATTTTATTGCTAAGAAATAAAGCCTATTGGTTCATCTCTGTGGACTAAGATAAGATACGTTTTTTTACTTATTTTGGCCTTAAAGTTGAAATGTTAGACAAAGGAAAAACAGAACAACTGTACTGACAACTGAATTTTATTTCCCAGAGACAGATTTGCTGTAGATTTCTTGATTTATTCACATACATGACTTCATTAAAGGGGAAGTCTCATCAGGTATTAGGTCTACAGCAGTGACCATTTTACCGCCAATAAATCACATACTTCCCCTTTAAAATTCTCTTGTAAATGACGAGAACAAAAGATTTAATTTAAGTTTAACTTTTTATTTTGTAAATGTATCCTCAGTCTGTCCTCTACATCTGAGGACATCTACATGTGTCCTCTACTGAGATATTTAGTACAGGTTACATAAGTCTGGACAGGTCACACTGTCCTCCCTGTGGTACTGTGGCAGAGTGGTTGTCCTGTCTCCTCTCAGTGAGGAGGTTGTTGGTTAGACTCCTGATCTCTGAGTGGAGCGTGTATGTTTTACACTGTGGCAGAGTGGTTATCTCTGTCTCCACACCAAACCCTTTAAGAATAAGATGAGAGACAAATTTAAGGTTAGGTCTAAAACTGAGGGATTGAAATTGAGGTGAAGAAAAATATAAGTGAGTTTATTTTTTAATTTAGCAGTGTCAATGCACATAAAAAAACACTGACCTACACAAGAGAGGTCATGTTTGTGAAAGATTTTAGCAAAATTGCTAATTTCCACATTTCACACTGATCTCCCATCCAAGTACCAAAGGGGGCTCCAAGAAGGAGGCCAGGAGAAGAGCGACCGCAGCTCTGCTCTATAAGATGGGATACGCCTCTGGCTCTGGACGCTCAAAGAAGGAGAGGAACGTGTCCACTGCACTGCTCCTCACAATGGGATTTACAGTCCCAGAAAAGGACCAGCTTCAGGAGAAACCAGAGGAATCCACGTCACAGGAGCATTCAGAGGGACAGTCCCCTGAAACAGCTCCAGTGAAGGCAGAATGTCCACAGACCATAGCTGAGGGCGATGTTTCAGAGCAGACATCAGAGGAGAGCTTCAGCTCTCATGGACCTGGCGAAGACACTTCAGAACAAACTTGTAATGGAAGGACTCAAATCATTGAGGCATTTATTCCAGAAACAGTTTGTGTATTTCTGAAGGATGTCTTTTCCTCTCATCTGAAAGTGTAAACACTGAGGAGTCAGAGAAACTAGAGACTCCACTCGATGTGGAGAGTCCAGTGGAGAGTCCAGAGGAGGACTAGAACTTAGCAAAAGAACATGCAGCAAAGAAGAACATGCAGAAATTAATGTAATGGCAGAAGATCTTCAAGAATCGACTGAAACTCCTGAGACCAGAACTCCAGAGACTGTTTCTGAGGATGAAGTGGTCCAGTTTGAGGTCCTGCAGATGTCTGACCGAAGAGCTCCAGAGACAGATGGACCTTTTGTTGAGGAACAAAATATGACATCAGAAGAAACTGGACTGAAACCACAAAGTGACGACTGTTCCAAAAAACGACCAGAGTCAAGAGCAGCTTGACAGCGGCTCAGAGGGAGACCTCAATCCAACTGAGTCCCACACACAAGACCAAACCCCTCCAGAGTTTTCACAGTGGGACAAGCGCAAGAAGAGGGCCTCTTAGACAGTGCCCCCTGTGTCCTTTAAGAGGAGTCACTTGTCTGGTAGAGAGGGGTCAAAGGTCATCATCTGGACACATTTGAAGTTGAGATGTTTCACTGCCATCCAGAGCTCATTTTAATCTGAAGGTGGAAGTTCTCCTGCCCTGAACGGTGTTAGTCCAGCCTAACCCGGCTCCTTCAGATTCAAAATGCTGAATGGAAGTTGAAGCGTTTCCATTTCAAAAACAGTTCAGATGAAACCTGGCACTCCTTTTCTACCATGGACCATTCAAACAAGGATTACACCAACTCACTTAAGGACACAACACCTTCAAATGCATTAAAAAAAAATAAAAAATACCCCCTTCCCCTCCAAAAAGACTGTTGTTCAGTTTTTTTGTTACTGCTTTTGGTACTTCAAAACAATAATAAGAATACAATACTAGTACTACAATATTGCTACTACAGTGCTAATGTACTATAAGCAGGTGGATGAAGTCTGAGTGAAAAACAATTACACAATTAGAGGTACAAGATCATAAGATATAAAATAGAAAACTACTACTACTACTACTGTTATTACTACTACTACTACTACTACTACTACTACTACTACTGCTACTGCTGCTGCTGCTGCTACAATACTACTACTACTCCTAGCTACCACCGTCTTTTTCTTCTCTTAAAGCAGCACTGTGTAACATTTCATTTCTTATGGAGAACGCACCATCAGCATGACTCTGTGGAGAAAATTAAAGCAAAACTGTGGAATATTCTCCAAGATAGACAAGCTTTGTGTGATTCTGTGGAACATTCCAGACAAAGTATTTTAACTGAAATGTCACCTGGTGGGGTTTATGATTTTCAGTTCAAAAATGTTTAACAGTCTTGTTTCGCTGCTAAAATTTCAAAGTGTATTTAAAGGTATATTTTAAGCACTTGAACACCTGAACAAAATAGATGAATTAAATGCCGTACTGTGGAACATTCTAACATTCATTCATTTTTTACTCTGGGGTTCATTGGTTTACATTAGAACAATCTTGGTTATCGTCTCTAAACTAAACTCCATTTGTCTCTGGTTTTAAATGTGTCTTAAAACATGAACTGTAGAATTTGTTCCTCCATTGACTGTAATTGAATTTAAATTTCTGCCTGTAAACCTGCTCCTGACCTCAGCTGGTTTGAACAGAACAAAACTCAAACTGCTCCTCACTGCCCCCTGGTGTTGAAGTCTGAGCATGTGGATTTAATTACGACACTTCTAACGGAACATTTTAAGACTGTGTTACATTACATCACTTTACTACACCAATAGTGCCGGTTTAGTCCTGGTTCAGTCCTGGTTCAGTCCTGGTTCAGTCCTGGTTTCATCCTCATTCAGACCTGGTTTAGTCCTGGTTCAATCCCGGTTCAATCCTGGTTTAGTCCTGGTTTAGTCCTGGTTTAGTCCTGGTTTAGTCCCGGTTCAATCCCGGTTTAGTCCTGTTTAACTCTGGTTCAGTCCCTGCTTGAGTCCTGGTTCATCCCTGGCTCAATTCTGCTTTAGTCCTGGTTTAGTCCCAGATTAGTCCCGGTTTAGTCCTGGTTTAGTCCCGGATTAGTCCCGATTTAGTCCCGATTTAGTCCCAGTTCAATCCCCGGTTCAGTCCTGGTTTAGTCCCGGTTTAGTCCTGGTTTAGTCGCGGTTCAATCCCAGTTTAGTCCTGTTTAACTCTGGTTCAGTCCCTGCTTGAGTCCTGGTTCATCCCTGGTTCAATCCTGCTTTAGTCCTGCTTTAGTCCTGGTTTAGTCCTGGTTTAGTCCTGGCTTAGTCCCAGTTTAGTCCCGGTTTAGTCCCGGTTTAGTCCCGATTTAGTCCTGGTTTAGTCCTGGCTTAGTCCCAGTTTAGTCCCGGTTTAGTCCCGGTTTAGTCCCGATTTAGTCCCAGTTTAGTCCCGGTTTAGTCCCGGTTTAGTCCCGGTTTAGTCCTGGTTTAGTCCCGGTTTAGTCCTGGTTCAGTCCTGGTTTAGTCACGGTTCAGTCCTGGTTTAGTCCCGGTTCAGTCCTGGTGTAGTCCCGGTTCAGTTGCATGTTTCCAGTTTACTTCATATTTGCAGTGAAAACAGCTCAAAGTTTAAAAAGCCAGATGCCCTTCCTGTTGCATCCAGACACCTCACTGTTACTGGAGTGGGCAAAATGGGTGAAGTGTCTTGCTCAGGGGCACACTGACATTATTCTAAAGTGGGACTCAAACCACAGACCCTTCCTAAAAAGCGTCCTCTTAAACTGCACTCGTTTGCCTGCTCTAAGTGAAATGTGTCGACTGATCTCTCTTTTATTAAAATGTACACGTCGTAAATTTCCATAAAAGAACATGAGGTTCTATTGAAACTTTAATCACTGTTTTATTAAAATTTCAGCGATTGAACAGTTTTATGATCTTAACTAAATTTGGGAAAAGACTGAATACTCCGATACTATTTTTGGAACTTCTGTCCAGTAAAGCCTATGGGACAAATAAGTCTTTAATAAGTGCTCTCCTTTCACATGCAGTCCAGACTCCTTCATTTGTCATTTGAAGAGTTTAATTGCAAAAACCGATAGCTCCCTTTTGAAAAATTGACTATTTGTAAAATTATTTGTCTCTTTTTGTGACCATCTCTTACAGAAATTATCATTGAAAAAAATATTAAGTGGATTTTATCAAGGAGAGATAGAATTGTATTGTCATAAAGGACATTTGGCTTTTAAAATACCGTATTTTCCGGACTATAAGTCGCACCAGCCAAAAAATCATCAGAATCATCAGAAGAAAAAAAACATATATGTCGCACTGGACTAGAAGTCGCATTTTTGGGGGGAAATTTATTTGATAAAATCAGAGCTCAAGAACAGACATTTCATCTTGAAAGGCAAGTTATAGTAATAAGAATAGAACAGAGAACAACTGAATATGTGTCTGGTTTGTTAACGTAACATGAACAGTTATTCAGATAACTATAGCATAAACAACAGAACAAGTTTACCAAACTCTGGATCTTACTCCAAATCACTAAATCCACTGAATTCTTCATCCTCTGTGTCACTTCTGACCAACACCAACTCTAGCAAAATCTACTGTAGCTTTTAGCCCGCGATGAGATTTTTCTGTTTTCTTCATTCTAGTTCGAGTCTCCTCCACTTTTCGCCAGTCCCTCACAAGTTTCTCGCTCACTCCAAACTTTCTTTCCACTGCTCGATTACTGTTTTCGGCTGCATATTTCACTACTTGCAGCTTGTAATCTGCAGAATATGATTTACAGAACAGTTTATCGCCATGTGATAAAATAAGTTCTGATGCTAAATGAACAGTAGTTAGTGGGACACGTCTTAATGACTCTTATGCGTAAATACAGGTGGGTGCTTAAATGACAAGAACAAATGTCTTAAACTTCAGTAGTCGGACATCCTCATACCTGATCGATACAGCTTGACCCGCCACTAGGAGAGCCTGAAATCTACTGAAATCCTACGACATGATCCCAGACAGGACAGCGGCTCTTTCTGCAGCCGACGTGCAGTAAAGCGCAGAGTAACAGTGGTACAGGAGTAATAGCGTGATAGGAGTAGCAGATACTGGCACACAAGCCTAGAGTGCCCTCTAGCGGCTGTCAGTGTGAAAATAACGAACATGCGAAATTATATATTGTAATATATAAGTCGCACCTGAGTGTAAGTCGCAGGACCATCCAAACCATGAAAAAAAGTGTGACTTATAGAAAAATACGGTATCTGTTTTGCAAGTGAACTTTTTTTTGCCTGGGATCCAGAATACACACTTCTCCAAAATCGATGAATCTCCATGAGTTCAGATGGGCGTGACTGACAGGTGGATTAGCCAATCAGGGACATGCATGGTTTGTCTGTATCAAAACAAAGACTGCTGCTTACAAGGAAAAAATTGACAAAAATGTATCGCAGAAGACTGATTTCTGCAGACTCAATGAGCAAAACACTAAACTAATTTGATTCAAAACGATGCGTGACTAATGAGCTCCTTCGTTTTACACGCATCTCTGAAATAAACGAATGTGTTTGGACGATCAGGTTTGGTTCTGGCTCAAGATGCGACAGAGAGAGCTGATATCTGTCTGTATTAAAATGCCTATCATACGTAGATATCAGTCTGAATTTGACAGGTCACTCATGTATTTGTTTGTATATTTCTCAGATCTGTGTAACTCGAGTCCTCAGACTGCAGAGGAGGAAGAGAGCAGAGCAAAACTCCTGCGTTTACTCGACTCTGTGATCGACGCCTTGGTCTGGGCCATCTCCAAACTGGGGCTGTCCTCTCAGCAGCAGACGCTCCGACTGGGACACCTCACCATGCTGCTGTCCCACATACGACACGTCAGGTATTTACAAGAACAGAAAACACACACTATCTTGATATAAAGCCATTTTTATGTGGTACAGTATTCATTCCCTCCTCAGTAACACACCACAGCTACATTTCACAAGCATTTAGAGTCAGTATCACCAGTATTTCACCAGTTTCAGAAGGATTTGTGGAGCTTGATGAGATAAAACTAAACTGTCATTGTCAAACACTTGTGGCGGCATATTTTTGGTGTGGTTTGTCCAGCATATTCAATGTTAGATTTAAGAAACATTTAGACTCTTGATTAACATTTATGCTAATTTCAGTGTAAATGGCTGTGTCAATAATTTATGCGAAACACTTCAACATGTTTTATGTTTTATGGCGAGGTCTGTCGTCAAACAGTCCGATTTTTCATTTGTGATTAAAGGAAAATGCATGGGAGCTAATGTATATCAGCATCTGTACATCACATTGGATGATAAAATAAATCTCCCTCTCCCTTCTTCCCTCTGTACCTTCCTCCTCCTCGCCCTCCCTCTCTTTCTCTCTCTCCTTCATCACCCTCCATCCTTCCCTCCATCTCTCTCTCCCTCCATTCTTCTCTCTCTCTCTCTCTCCTCCTCTTCATCATCATCCTCCCTTCTTTCCCTCTGTCCTTCCCTCTCTCTCTCCCTCTCCTCCACTCCATCTCCCCCCTTCTTCTCCCTCTCTCTCCCTCCTTCCTTCCCTCTCGCTCTCTCTCTCCCTCCTTCCCTCTCTCCCCTCTCTCTTCCTCTCCCTCCTTCCCTTACTCCTTCTCTCCCTCCCCCTTTCTCTCCCTCCTTCCCTTCCTCCCTCGCTCCCCCTCTCCCTCCTCTCTCTCTCTCTCTCTCTCTCTCTCTCTCTCTCCTTCCCTCTCTCCCTTCCTCCCTCCATCTCTCTCTCTTTCCCTCACAGTAACAAAGGCATGGACCATCTCTCTACGATGAAGAGAAAAAATGTTGTTCTTGTTTACGACCTTCTCCTGGAAATGCTCGACGCCAACACCTCCACCAGCAGCCACGCCTCCCAAGCCTTCAGCCAATCACAGCCTGAGGTCAGCCCCCAAAACCACGCCCCCGAGTCCTTCAGCCAACCACAGCCCGCGTTCAGCCCCCACAGCCACACCCCCGAGCCCTTCAGCCAATCACAACCAGAGTTTATCCCTCAGAGCCACACCCCCGAGTCCTTCAGCCAACCACAGGCAGAGTACACCCCTCCTGAACACGCCCACATCCTCGACAGACACCTGCAAGCCCCACCCACGCACAGCCAGCCGGCCAATCACAACCTGGTGCTCTCTCACATGGAGAATAACAAGTGAGTCCTGCCTCCTGGGTTGAGATTTCGTCATTTTTCACTGGGTAACAAAGGGGTGAAAAATGGGTGAGATTGTTAGAAAAAAAATAAGAAGAAAGAAAGAAGAATATTTCAATGCGAAAACAATGTTCTGCTTTTTTTGGCTAACAAACTGTACCATTTTCGTAAAGCTCTGGCACATTCCTACGGCATGGCGAGGGTCCCTGGTCACTACGGGCGAGTCACGTCACGTCTTTTCACTTCCCGCCCACTGGGAGCATTTCTTTGCAATACTAATAGGCCTTTTGCCAGCTTCTGGCACTCGGGCCTAATATTATTATTATTATTATTATTATTATTATTATTATTATTATTATAAAACACTTAAAAGAGCATTGTGTAACTTTTCTGGTGGAGGGTGCGTCAAATGCTTTTCTTCATGGAAATGTTTTTGCTTTGTCTGGAATGTTTCACAGTATGGCATTAAACATAAATCTTCATGGAGACCAAACCAGACCAAGTTATAGGTCAGATCTGTGGAGAGTCAGAATGTCTTTCGAGGTATTTTTGAGCAGTAAAACCACCTTTACTTAAATAAATGTAAGGTAGAGCTGTTTAATTCCAGACAGCGCAATGACATCTCCATAGAAACAAGGAGGTGACGGACCTCAAGCAAAAAGTTTCATATTGCACCTTTAAATTTTCCTCTGTCTCTGTCGTAGTTACCTGCCGTCAGACTCCTGGTCCGACTCCTGCGACACTGGCCCCGCCCCCCCACAGTACCTCCTCCAAGAGCAGAGAGGGGGCGGAGCTTTGAATACCTGAGGGGCGGAGCTATGGACACATGAGGGGCGGGTTTATGGACACCTGGGAGAGGGGGCGGGGCTTTAAACACCTGAAGAGAACGTCCCTCTCTCCTCCTGTCCTCTGCGTTGGTTCTGCTTCATGGACTCACTGTGGAACCTTTGAGCTCAGAGGAGGAACTTTAAAAGCTCGTCATTTTTTTCTACGATTTCTGTGCAATTCGTCTGTGTTTTGGTAAATCGTGACTCTCTGACGCCGCCGGAGCCAAAGAGACTTGTGCTCTTTTTAAACACTTTTACAAATTGCTGTAAAACTCAACATGAACCATACAATACAACACAACACAATACAACACAAGACTACACATAACCAGTGGTGGGAGAAATATTCCATTTTGTTACTTAAGTAAAAGTACAGATACTGGAGCAAAACATACTCAAGTAAAAGTAAAAGTATCACATGACAAAATCTACTTAAGTAAAAGTATTAATGTACCCGTTTAAAAATTTACTTAAAGAGTAAAAAGTAAAAGTATTTTACACAGATTTTGAGATGTTCAAATGCAGTGATTTGAGATGAATTTTGTTCAACACAAACAAATGAATTGAGAGTTTTTTTTTTCCTTTCGGTTTTGATTTGTATATTTTAGTTTGCTCAAAACTACAAAATTAACTATTTTTATTAGTTACTATTTTTAAATTACTATTAAAAAGAAACCCTCAGACTTTTCAGCAGGTCTCAAACTATAATAAAAATACTTTTGAACAGGATCGAAAAGTATGATACCTGCTTTCAAATGTAGTCAAGAACCCACTTTAAAATGTATTTAAGTAAAATACAGATGCCTAATTTCTTTAAGTCCAGTACTTTACTACTTTTACTTTGTTACGTTCCACCACCTCAGCCCTGGAGAGGACACAACACAACACAACACAACAACACAAAGATCTGCACTTGTGTCTAATAAACAATATAAACAAGGTCTGTGTGTCAACCAGGGGGGATGTGGAGCAAAAAAGAAATTAAATTCTGTCAATAGACAAAGGTTTTTAGAGAAGACGTTTCACCACTCACTCAACTGAAGAAGCCTCTTGAAACGTCTTCACTCAAAAGAACATTTGTCCAGTTTACAGAATTAAATTTTTCTTTTGCATCTTGCTACATTTGGTGTGCAATCGCTGCTCAAATGTAGCACCAAAATGTCTGCATATACAGAATATTCAGCCCCGTTTATTTTATTTTTCACTGATTAGAGATGTTTTTAATGAGTTAAACTGAACTAAACCAACTGGACTTACTGAACTTTTGTAGCTGATGTGTGTAGAATCCCTCAGTCGTCCAGGTAGAATCCAAGGCAAAAGGAGAAATTTAATTTGTCAACTGGACATAGTTTATTTGGTTGAATACGTTTCGCAGCTCATCCAAGCTGCTTCTTCAGTTCTGGTCAGATGCTGGTGGACACTGCTTTATATCTGCTTGAAGGGAGGAGCTTAATTACAATGAAAATTACTCTGAGACACACATATTTAAATACAGTTTCAGTTAGTTAGGTGAGTCTATTCAATATGGAGTGGGAACCTAAATCTAAATCAAAACAAACAGAGAAAACAATGGGACTAGCCAGGACATGTCCAGAGGTGTGAAAACACCCATCATGGCCCTGAATGGATATGCTAACTACTCCCCCACTCCCACTCCATATTGAATAGACTCACATGACTAACAGAAACTGTATTTAAATATGTGTTGTCTCAGAGTAATTTTCATTGTAATTAAGCTCCTCCCTTCAGGCAGATATAAAGCAGTGTCCGCCAGCATCTGACCAGAACTGAAGAAGCAGCTTGAATGAGCTGCGAAACGTATTCGACCAAATAAACTCTGTCCAGTTGACAAATTAAATTTCTCCTTTTGCCTTTTGTAGCTGACGTTTCGCCACCAGCCAGGCAGCTTCTTCAGGTTAAAGCTACGTGAGTCCACTTGGTATACAGTATCTTTATTTTTTAAATTAAACTGTGCAGTCTTTTTTCCCTTGTGTCCACTCCAGGGTCAAATGCACCATATTCAAGCCACAACAAGCCGCCATCTTGGACCTGTTCACAATCTTCTGCATGTTTTTTACCTGGCTCTGACTGTCTGTGTTTCATATACGACTCTCCATAGGCTGGGTTCACTTTGTAACAGTTTAATGACGTCATGATTTCAGATGGAGGGCAGTGAGCTACAGTCCCTGACAAAAGTCTTGTCGCTTATCCATTTTGTAGAAACAAAAGCTTATAACCTGACTTTAAATTAATCGATTGGTTTTAGAAATGTCTCATATGAAAGCTAAAACCCTCCCAGATTATGCTCAATATACTAAAATAAATTTGCTTCACTGAAGAAAGATTGATCATTTAATGAACACAGAAAGGTCAGATTTTGGCGAGACAAAAGTCTTGTCGCCTACAGAAAACTGAACAAATAATTTACTTCAAATACAAAAATATGTTTCATAACGTCAGTGAATTAAGTAGTGGTGCTGTGAGATCCATATTTAATATCTTGTATGACTTCCATGAGCTTGAAGGACTGCATCCATGCGGTTCGACAATGATTCATACAATTTGTTGATGAAGTCATCAGGAATACAAAGAAAGCAGTCTTACATGCCTCCCAGAGTTCATCAAGATTCTTTGGTTTTGCCTTCCATGCTTCCTCTTTCATTCTACCCCAGACATGCTCAATGATGTTCATGTCTGGTGACTGGGCTGGCCAGTCCTGGAGCACCTTGATCTTCTTCGCCTTGAGGAACTTTGATGTAGAGATAGAAGTATGCGATGGAGCACCATCCTGCTGCAAAATTTGACCCCTTTTATGGTTGGGAATGTAAGAGGTAGCTAATACTTCTTGATATTTTAGGCTATTGATATTGCCTTCCACCCTGCAAATGTCTCGCACACCCCCATACTGGATGTAACCCCAGACCATGATTTTTCCGCCACCAAACTTAACTGTTTTCTGGGTGAATCTTGGATCCATGTGGGCTCCAGTAGGTCTCCTGCAATATTTGCGGCGGCTGTGATGTAATTCAACCGAGGATTCATCTGAGAAATCCACCTTCTGCCACTTTTCCAGTGTCCATCCTTTTAGCAGGCTGTGGGCCTTGGCAAATGCCACACGGTTTTTTAATTGCCTTTTGTTTAGTGCTGGTTTCTGTGCACTGATTCGACCATGGAGGCCATTTCGAGACAGAATTCTACAAACTGTTCTGGTTGACACAGGGACTTGAGGTGACCAGGCCTGGTGGAGCTCTGCTGCAGTGGAAAAGGGGCTGGCCTTGGATTTTCAAATCAACAAACGGTCCTCCCGAGCAGTTGTCTTGCGGGGTCTGCCGGACCTGGGCTTGTCAAAAACATCTCCAGTCTTTTCAGATCTTTTTCTTATTCTTTGTACTTGACGCTGAGACACATTGAAGGTGTCAGCCACCTCAGCAGTGGATCTGGTCTTCAGCCTCTTGATAAGATCTCAGGGTGGATCTTAGGCATGTTGTCAGAGGTCAAGTTGCAGTTGATGTGAAGGTCTGGTGTGCTGGGGTTCTTTTTATACACACCCACTAATTGACTGATCAGTAACTGATCACAGGTGAGGCTGTAATCTAGGATTGGGTGCATCATATGACAAGGCGACAAGACTTTTGTCTTGCCAAAATCTGACCTTTCTGTGTTCATTAAATGATCAATCTTTCTTCAGTGAAGCAAATTTATTTTAGTATATTGAGCATAATTTGGGAGGGTTTTAGCTTTCATATGAGACATTTCTAAAACAAATCGATTAATTTAAAGTCAGGTTATAAGCTTTTGTTTCTACAAAATGGATAAGCGACAAGACTTTTGTCAGGGACTGTAGAAGAAGTCTATAAGAAGTTTGGGGTCCGTCACCTGCTTGTTTATGCCATTGCTCTGCCTGGAATGTTCTACAGTGGCCACGTTTACATGATGTTTTTTAATTCCGAATGAAATAGTTCAGAATTAAATTATTCTCCTTCGAGTTTACATGGAAATAATAATACCGAATTGAGGTTTACATGGAAAAAACAGTAAATCTTTATTTAATTCCGCTCAACGTCTGGGGGTCAAGAAGGGTTCTGATTGGACAGGGACACGAACGGATTTACGTCGACCGGAAGAAAACGCACACTTCAGCTGCTACCGGCTTTTTGTCATCTCGGTTTGGTTAGTGTTTTTATGTTTTCTGCCATCCGCTCTTTTCATTATTTGTAGTTTTTCCAGTGCACAATAATTGTTTTGGTTCAAGACCACCGTTTGCTCCGGGCCGCCATCTCGTAGTGCATCATTGCGTCAGAAGGGCGACCCAACGAGCATGTGCCGAATGACTGGAATTATTTTTAAGCAGAATAAACGTTTACATGATCGAGGAATAAATTAATTCGGCTTTAAAATCGGAATAAACCACACACTTTATTTGGAAATAAGTTTAATTCCGAATAATTATTTTCAGTAGGAATTAAGTGTTTATTTGGTCTATTTAAAGCGGAATAAATTTTTATTCGGAATTAAATTACTTTTAATCAGAATTAAAGCTCTCATGTAAACGTGGCAAGTATGACATTAAACAGCTCTACTTTACATTTATTCAATTACAGGTGGTTTTGTAGCTCAAAAATACCTAGAAAAACAGACATTCTGACTGTGAGCGGGGTCACCTCTCCACAGATCTGACCTGCAACTTGGTCTGGTTTGGTCTCCATGAAGATAGAAAGGTTTAATGCCATACTGTGAAACATTCCAGACAAACTCCACCTGAGAATTCTGACCTGTCTGCAGCTCAGTTTAAACGACGGGTCTTTAAAATGTTCTGACAGTGAACGCAGCCTGTTTTTTCCACTGTGTTTTAAATCGGTGTCAAAAAATACAAGTTTGTGGCCTTTTCAATGACTGTTAAACTGTCAGTCTCTTGCCTCGTTCAGATAGAGCTGATTTTACGCAACAAAATGATTTAAAGTGGGACTAAATGCCTAACTCCGCCCAAAAACACATTTCAGATAGAGCTGTGATCAGGGCAGTTATATGTGATGTCACATAGTACTTGAAACTGCAGAGGCCACTGAAAGCAGCACAAGCTTTTTTTCCTTTTTTTTGTTTTTTTACCGGAAAGCTGCAAATGTACGCCAAAATTGATTAGAAACAGTAGATAATGCTATAAAAACACCATATATATATATATATATATATATATACAGTATTAGTAGCAAAAAATTGTGTTTAGTTCCACTTTAAATAATTGCCAAACCCAAATAAATAATTACAAAAGAGGAACCATTCTGTATGTATGTAGCGTTCTTGTTTAAAATCAGCTCTAGACTCACTCGTGTCTGTAAAAATACTGTTCAGTGTTTGAGTTTTTCAGATTCAGAAATCAACTGTTTACTGTCAATTTGCAAGTTTATATCGGAGACAATAAAGTGCTTAAAAGTCCGCGAGTGATGTGATGTTTGTGAAGAGACTGGAACCGGATCTCGTTTTTAAAAGAACCAAATCTTTTTCTTTCTAATTTATATGTATTTTTATGGTGATTAACGCTAAACCAACAGAAGAATGAGCACAGAAGCAGAATATGTGCCACGAGTGACACGAGTGGCACAAAAAAAACATTTGATATCATAATAACATCGTAGCTCTATATCATAATGGCTGTAAGACGTGTTAGAATGTTGTTACCTCAGCAAAAACAGACCTGGAGTTGTGTTTTGTTTCATTCACACACGTTTGAGTAACTATTTATTACTCTGTCTACATCTCCAAAACTCAAAATGCTCTGTTCCACCTTGTGATGTCACGTAGTGGTAGTTTTAACAGCTCCTTTTACCTTTAGTCCAGTAGTTTGGCAATTCCAGGGCTGAAAACATCCAAATAATTCTTGTGAAGGTGTGTGGAGTTTAAAAGAACAGAAGAACTCAGCCTAAATCTGCAGGGTTTGTGTGTTAAACTTGTGTGAATGAAACAAAACACAACTCCAGGTGTGTTTGTGATGAGGAAACAACATTATAACAGAGATCAGAAAATATAACACGGGCTCTTTATGCATCATTCCAAAGCTAAACACAGTCCCTCTCAGTTTGAACAATTTTAAACAGATCTTGGTCGTTTCTCTGTGTGATTAGTTTGGAGGTGAAAGGAGCTCTCACATTGGCTTCTGTCATACATGAACGGCTCTTTGAAATGATTTTATCCAAAAGATTCACATCTCTTAAAGGAGCCAAAAGGAGAGTTAAAGTGTTTATGATAGAGTCTGATGATTCTCAAATTTGTACTTCGTTTGTTGGGATAATACCTGTTGTAAATATAAATGATAGTTTTACACAAATCAAGAAGCAATTTGTGAAGAAAAGCTGAAAAAATGGTTGAAAATTACAGGAAGTGGGGAGTTCTGTTTTAGAGAGTCCCACACTGATGACGTCACACTGGGAGAATTCTGTCCAAACGTTCAGCACAATTTGCACAAAAGAAACTAATTTTCCTGATATTTTAAACATGATTTTAACAAAATAAAGTCGTTTTCGTATGATTTCATTTGTCTAATCTTCATGTCTGTGTAAATTTGAGATTTTTGGCTTACTGTACTGCTTTGTTGCTAGGTAACAGTTATGGAATTCCCTAGTGTGATGTCATGAAACCTAAAAAAATGCCAAACTGGGGAAAAAAATGGTAAAATGTTTTGTGAAATCTTAAATGTAATGATGTTGTTTTAGTGTTTTAGTAAAATGAGTTGTTTAATGTGACAGAGGCACTTTAAAGATGCACTGCGCAACTATTCTGGTGGAGGGTCCGCTACCTACTTGTCTCCATGGAGATGTTTTTGCTTTGCCTGGAATGTTCCACCATATAAAATTAAACATTTTCATCTAGCATTTATTCATTACAGGTGTTTCTATTGCTCAAAAATACAGTAATTCCTTCTGTGAATAGGGGCGCCTCTCCACAGATCTGAACTGTGTGGAACATTCTAGACAAAGCAATAATATTTCCATGGAGACAAAGTATAGTTATCCTGTCTCCTCTCAGAAAATCTAAATGATAATAAATGTAATATAAAATAAAACAGCACACACTGGTTTTAGACATTTCCATTTTTACTCAAAACCAAAATAAGTCGATAAATAATCCAACAGAACTTAGACATTCGGTTTGTGGCACTGTCCCTTTAAAATTTCACACATTTTTACAGAAATTTAATGATAATTTACTTTTACTAACAGCGCAAAAAATCTAAACACTCCATGATTCTGAAAACATAATATACTTTATCATAAATATCTCTAAAATTCAACAAAAACAATAACATTTTCTGCTCTGTACAAATATGCTACAAGTACATTTATGCTCCCGTTGTGGAAAATAGCTGCAGTGTAGAAAATGGCTTGGACACTTTGGTTTTTTGAGAAATTCAGGTCCAAAAATGACAATTTCAAACAAAAATTCTACTTTAGTGAGGACGTTATGAAAATGGGTGATATGGCTTGAGTTGTTTTTTTTACATCTTTCAAAATAAAATAAATAAATACAATTATAAATACAGGGTTAATTTAGTCTAGGTAAAATATTCAGCGGGCTCTTATTTTGAAAGGAAATGTTGTGCACCTTTAGAATAGTATCGTAGTCAGGTTTGAAATCCAAATTGTCCAGAAATATAAAAATGCTTAACAAAATAAAGATTAAACTTTGGCTAGCTTTTACTGAAGTACATTATAATCAAATAAATAATAATTAGCAGTCTTTCTTTTTTAAATTTTTTTCTAATTAAAATGCAAAATTTGGAAATCATTTGGTGATCAAGAAAAAAATGACTGCACATCTGGAGCATTTTTTAAGTGATAAAATATACATTTAGACGTATTAAATATTAGAATTTGAACAAAATGTCATACAAATGGCCTATGATTTCGTATCCCATATTTTAAAATTACAGTTCACTGCAATATAATTTATAAAAACAGGCCACTTTTGGAAATTGAAAATATTTTAAATCAGATAAATTATAGAGATAACAAAAAAAAAAAAAAAAAAAAAAATTAAATCTCAACTGCATTTCAATATTTTTCTAAATGTGTGATAGAATGTCTTAAATAGTCAAAATAAAGCATTGTTTGAACCTTTCCTCCTTATAATTTAAAACTGTATAAGTGCAAAAATAGTTAAAATAGAGGATAATATTGTATATAGCACATTTCCTCCATTTCCAATATTTGGACTAAAATTACTACTATTATGTGTTGGGCTGTGTACAAAAAATATACATTTCAATTGTTTAAAGTGAGTTCCTGTGTTTACATCAAAATTACGTGGTACACAGACTCGTTTGTGTTTGTGTTAGGGATGTAACGATGTCCAAATCTCATGGTATGACATTATCACAAACATAGACCGTATAAACAAGTGGATTATGAGAGTGTGGCGTCACCTGCAGCGTTCAGCTCCAGTCAAATGAAGCTCACTGAGGCCCGCAGTTACAGGAGTGAATTTAGAGCCAGGTCCATATTAGGAATAGGCATTTATTTACGGACAAAATAGCGAAATTAAAACATCAGGATCGTGTAGAGCGGGTTTATACGGACATTTTAAGACCAACTTGACAAGGCTAACTGCAGCATTTACAGAGAGAGGGGAGACAATTTTTCAGTGTAAAGTCAATTGGAAACAGAGTCGATGGAGCCAAAAGCGCGCCCATCTTCACTTCCTACCTGCAATGCAGCAGCTAGCGAGTTAGCTATGTCAATTTATCTGTCCAGTCTATGGGGACGATATGGAGAGTCTAACAGAACTGCGGATATACTACGTTTTTCTTTTAAAATGCCTTGATGCTGTAATTACTGTCATAATCCATAAAATTAAGATTTAAAAGTGCAGTCTGTACTGACAAGGAGCAAAGGATCATGGTCTATGTAGTTCCCTCTGTGTTTTTAGCTGCTGCTCTAAGAAAACAGTGCAGACTTTTGAAGATACAATATCATGAGTTTTGGTTATTGTTACTTCCCTTGTGTTTATGATTACGTGGGTGAGGGTCCCTTGAGTGTCGTTTTATGTGGGTAGTAGTCATTTTGGTGCTAAAGGGTGGCAAAGGTGTCTGTTTGGTGTAGGTAATGTAGTTGGGGGTCCCTTGGGTGCAGTCCTGGGTGCTGTCTTCATGTGGTTGGGTGTCCTTTGGCTGCAGATCACGTGGGTGGGGGTCCGTTGGTGTAGCGGAGCATGGGGTAGAATGAGCGTGCAAAGTTGTTGGACAGGGCACAGCTGTTGTACTGGTCCTCAGACAGAGGGACTAAACAGGCCAGAATCAGAACCAGAAGCAGGAGCAGGTGGAGGGGGAAGGCTGCCCGGAGTACCCGTCTGAGGAAGGGCCGACGTGGGGAGGAGGCATCTCTGTGCTGGGCCCTGGAGCGTGGAGGAAACAATAGTTATACAACAACAATAGTTATATATATTTATACCACAGTCACTGAGACTTCCAACGGCTAACTCCCATTTGTTAAAACACATTTTATATCACTGCTCTGCGGCCAAAACCATGACATCACCATAGCAACTGGTAAACAAATGCTCAGCTGCTCTGAATAGAAATAGGAACTAGTTTCATTTAAAACACTGAAATAACAGATTTTTGAGACATTTACAGACAGAGAACAGGCTTTTCACATTCACACATTTACAAGTGAAACATTTCAGTTTGTAATTGTGGTATGGGCACAATTTGGAGTCGTGTGTTCTGCAGTTTGAACGCACTTCGCCGAGGTTCTACAGCTCTGCTTTGAGCATTAAAACTGCAGAACACACAGCTCCTTGTTGTTTAATGCTTAATGGACCAACCCTAAGAATAATTATACTAATAATAATTCATTTGTTTTAAACTGTAATTTCAGTGTGTCATTTACCTCCTGATTCCTGGTTGTTCCTCTGCAGCTTGAAGTCTGGGCCCCTCCTGAAAATGAAAAAACTGATTAATATGACAGAGTTACAAAATGTATGTAATACTTTCCAGAATTTCTGAGGTCCTTTAATATGTACTTTATGTTACTTACGGACACATTTTAACACAGAAAGTTTAAAATGTTTAAACGGGTTTAGTTGAATGTAAGATCTTTGCTGAAGGCTCTGTACCTTGTGTGAGTTCACAGGAGTGGAGTGGGACAGTGGCTCAGTGTTGTCCACCTCAGATCCCAACAAACTCAACCTCTCCTGAAAAGACAAGCAAAGTAAGTAAGTAAGTAAAATTTTAATTCTATGATATGAACACTTAGTATGCAGTCACCCAGGATTCATAGAACCATGGTTACATACGTAGCCTTCGTTTTAACAGTGAGTACTGTGGACTCGTACCAGTCTAGTGTTGAGTGTGTTGGTGTCATTCTGCACTTGTCTCAGCAGAAGTCTGAGTTTGTTGTGGATCACATGGACCTTCTCTCTGGCCTCCAGACCCTCCTCAGAGCTCAGGTCCACCAGGAGCTCACAGGATAAAGCCTGAAGAGAAGAGACTTGCTCCTCACGACTACGGAGCTCCTCCTGAAGAGACTACAGAGAGAGAGAGAGAGGGGAGGAAAGGTCATTTACTAATATTACGGAAAGAGGTTAAGATGATATGGTGCAAAATGAATTATGTCTGTGCACTGTCCTTGTTTTGAATAAATATATTAAAATGACATAAATAGTGACATTTCTGAATAACCGAATAAATACATTATTTAAAGATAGTTCTTTTTTTCAACACTGCACTATATTGTATCAAAGCAAATGTGATAAGTCCCACCCCCCTCTCACCTGGAGAGTGTCCCTGTGCTGGAGGAGCAGGTCTGTGGACACACTCTGGTCTCTGAGGTTCACTGAGTACAGTCGGCCCTCACACTGAGACAGCCACAGCAGCAGAGAGTGGAGAGACTCATGGAACTCCTGAAGAGAGATGAAAAAGAGATATTAAACACAGGGAGGGCATCTGACATGGACAAGGGAGGACGGGAGGGCATCTGACACACACCTGGCACTTGCAGAGTCCCTGGTGCAGTCGGAGCTCCCAGCCCTGCAGAGAGGAGCAGGCCTGGGCCCAGCTGTGGTTGGCCGAGTCCACTGCCTCCTGGATCTCCTGCAGGTTCTGGAGGTCCTGGGCCTCAGAGGATGAGGAGGAGGAGGAGGAGGTGTGGAGCAACTGCCGAGCGCCCAGGTTCACAGAGATCATGAGACATTTGTAACTGCAGAACAGCTTCTGCATCTCCTGCACACACAGAGGAGAGGAGAGGGGAGGTTAGAGACACATTAACTGAAATCTCCTCATACTTCACATCAAGCACACACATTCTACATCTGCTGCTGTCACTTGGAATCTCATGTTTACAGTTATGCCTATATTTAGCAAACACATTTTCACAAGTTGCCTGAGCTTCACTTCTCTGCTCAGTAATTTGCACACCATCTTCTGGCAGCTGAGGGAAAACCAAAAACTGTGACCAGCATGCTAATATAAGCACGGATTGTAATGAATGTGAAATGCTCAGAATAAGTTTGACATTGATTTATGGACGTAAAAACGGCACAAGAGAAGTCTAGATTTCTACCAACGAAAAGTGAAACAGAGTGATTTCTGAGGCTCTGAGAAGATGGCCTAGTAAACAGGATCATTATAACTCCAGGGATGTTTTTGAAGAGGAAACAATGTTATAAGGTCTTTAAAAACTGCACTAAGACCCCAAACAATCTGGAAATCAAAACCTTCTGTGAGGGAATAGTGCTTTCCACCCTGCAGGCACCCTGGAATCAAAGTCTGGAGAATGTAGCTGGAGGATTAGCCTGTAATGCATGTTCAGGTTGTGTTGTATTCTTTCAGATGTACCTTGAGTTTGGAGATGTTGTCCTGCAGGTCTCTGAGGCTGGAGCAGGGACAGAGCTGTTGGAGTTGGTCCAGCTCCGGTAACACTCGGCCCAACCAGGACGTGACATCACAGAGGTCAGAGGTCAGCTTGTGCCGCTGCTGCGGATCCGGCGAGACGTCTGTGTGGTGAGACTGGGCCTGAAAGAGCTCCCAGCGCTCGATCACTCCTGAGGGAGAGACAGAAAGAAGAAACAGGTGATGATACATGAACATGCAGCTAGAACTGATATCTACAAAAACATGATATTCTCTATTTCAAGTTATTGGACAGATTGAAGCATGACATGGAGGATGAGTGTAGAGACACATTCAGTAAATTGTCCAGGCAGGGAATCATTTTCACATCTCTGGGGCTGGAACAGAGCCTACAGTTAACCTATAAACACATTTTTACCACAATTTACCAAAGCAGAGGTCACTGTCTAATTATGACCCAACAGCCTAAGCACCAAAGCTATTATGCAGCACAAATAGGGACTAATTACATACTTAGAAAGTTATTTCCATTCATATATTTTATCTTAAAGATGAATTGTGTAACTTTCTTTTTGCTTGCTTCCATGATGATGTTTTTCTTAGAATGCTCCTCAAAATGGCTTTATCTTATCTATATCTTGCAATTATTTAATTAGTGTAGATACTGTAAGCTGAATTGTCCCTCCACAGATCTGACCAGTAATTCAGGCCAACATTATAAATAAGAATTTGTTCAAAATATTTTGTTGGTGTAACGTGCTTGTATCCATGGATTGATACCATACTGCGGAACATTCCAAGTAAAGCAATAACATCTCCATGGTGACAATAATACAGAATACTGAAAATAGTGTAGTAATTGTGCGTCTTTAAGGCTTCAAATGTAAAATAATAAAACTAAAGTGTTAATAAAGTAATAATATAGTGAAAAAGTCAAAATCATACCAGAACTCTCTCCTCTTCACCTCACAAACTCAGATTCAAAAAACATCTCAAAACTCACAAAGCTCTATATAAAGCCCATGAATTATTACTGTGTGGTGTTTACCTGTGTTGTGGTGCCTGTCCGTGCTGCTCTGAGTGAGTCCACTGTCACTGAGCTCCTCTTCGTCGTTCAGGATCAGTTTGACCTGGTTCACTCGGTCGATGCTGCCGCTGCATTCAGACATCAGCTTCACCTGGACAAAAAAAATTAAACATTCAACTTTTATAACGTTTTTTGGGACACTTACATAATATCAGTGATTCCTAAGAAAAAAAAAAAAAAAAAAGAGACAATGGTGGCCACCCATAGTGTCATTTCTGCCCCCACAGAATCACATGTACTTAAGAACATAGAGCTGTAAACTACAGGGAGGGCATCTGACGCACAGGGAGGGCATCTGACACATAGGGAGGGCATCTGACACATAGGAACATTTCAGAACAGGTTTGTAGAGGTCTAAACTACAGGGTTAGCAGCTTTTACAAAGAATAAGACCCCACTGAGACACAGAGAGGTTTAGTTCTCAAAGAAGATTTTAATATAGATTGTAATAGCAGCAGTATCAGTTGTCCTTACATATCCGTGTTGTTGCTGATAGGGGGCGCTGTTGTGGGGAGACGGGTGCAGGCATTGCAGCATCTGGTGTTTCAGAAACTCATCCTGGAGCCAGCTCTGTCGCTCATTTATCGACTTCACTAAAAACACAAGCGAGTCAAACATTAAACTAAGAATTGTATTGTTTAAACGACATGTTTTAAATGAGGAGTAATGACGTCCGTCCAAGCAGTGTTCTCCATCTGCTGTTACATGCATGACAAGAAAATGTGGTAAAACGTGCAAAATAAAATGCAAAATTCACGTCAGCTTCGTGCAAAAATGGTGCGGTCTCGTCACAAATCACACTGGATGTCTTTGTGTACCGCAGTATATAGTTATTTCAAATGAGATTAAAGCACATATGACAGGTTAAACTACTCATTTAAACTACATCATTATAACTTTATGTTTGTTTAAGTTTGTAACATCATTATAACTAAGACTTTACTAAAAATCATGCCAAATTTAACCTAGTTTTTATATTATGTGTGAAGTTTATAATTTGTCTTCCTGGTTGGACATGGGCAGCAGATAAAGGTAATCTCATAACAGTTACCTAGCAACCATAATGTAAACAAAGGCAAAAACTGGTCTAAATTAAACAATAGTTATGATTAGACTAATAAAAATACACGACCACACGTTTATTTAGTTAAAAGAAGGTTCTGCAGTTTGGATTCTGTTTGAGAACTCAGCACTACTTCCTGTATTTTTGTACTTTTCAACTTTTTTTTCCACAAACTGCCACTTAAATGATGTAAAATGATTATATATATTTAGCCAACCAAACCAACTTATAACAAAAAAAAAAAGAAAACCTGTCATACGCACTTTAAGTACTTAGCTACAGTTGTCATAGTAACAACCTATAATAAATAATGGTACACAAGCACATGTTAAAGTGAAAATGGTGCATGATCAGATGGGTGATTTGGTGTTTTGGTGAAGTTAAAGAAGCACTATGTAACTTTTCTTTTCAGGTGAAGGGTCTGCCACCAGCTTGTGTCCATGGAAATGCTATTGCTTTTGTGTAGAATGTTCCACAGTGCAACATTAAGCTTATCTAACCACCAGGTCAAGTTACAGATCAAATCTGTGAAAAGGCGCGTTAAGTTTTAGTAAGAATGCATGTCTTTCAAGGTATTTGATAAGTAAGTAAACACCTGTAATTGAATAAATGGAAGGTAGATACTGCGTAACTTACAGGAAAAGCAATATCATTTCCATGGAGACGAAGAGATAGCAAATCGACACCAGAAAAGCTACATATTGCTCTTTTAAACCCAAACACGTGCAGGAATTAGCGATGTGTTCAAGTGCGTCTGGTTCACATGAGTTTACACAGCAGACCCATGCAGCAGTTTTACCCTGTGCTGCGTTCACTGTCCTCACTGTGGCTCTGTAAAACGACTCAGAGTTCTCCGTCACCTGAATATCTGCAAGGAGGCAAGTGCAGGTTAATGGAGCCACTGTGGATTTATATATTTCACATGGTGTTTTACGATATATTATTATATTTTAAAGGTGCATTGAGTAACTTTTCTGGTGGAGGGTCTGTGAAATGTTTTTTTTCCATGGAGATGTTGTTACTTTGTTTGAAATGTTTCACAGTATGGCATTAAACCTTTCTATCTTCATGGAGACCAAACCAGACCATGTTACAGGTCAGATCTGTGGAGAGGCGACCCCGCTCACAGTCAGAATGCCTGTTTTTCTGTGTTTTTGAGCTCTAAAACCACCTGTAATTGAATAAATGTAAAGTAGAGCTGTTTAATGTCACACTGTGGAACATTCCAGGCAGAGCAATGACATCTCCATAGAAACGAGCAGGTGACGGACCCCCCAACCCACGGTGACACCAGTGTAACCAACACTTTGAATGCCCCAGTCTTCTGCTTATAAAGCTTTATGTCTGACCTGAACTCATTAAGTCCCTAAGCAACATATACTAAACATCCTGGTATGATGACCATGTGACAGTCATGTGACTCTAACAGGAAGTGGGCTCTCCAAAATGCTGGTTCTGCCTGTGTGCAAATTTCAAGGAAGCAGCTAATTTCAAAAAGCTGTTTTTTGATACTACAGGTCATTTCAAACACATTTAACAATTCCAATGCTTTGATAACAGGTCCAATATTACATTCAACCTGGTCTGACCATATTTGTTGAAGAAAGTAATATCAAACCAGTTACGGAAATATCGCTGTAACATATATGTCACATAGGGCTTTTACCCTTAAAATAAGAATGAAAAACCTCATGTGACCTATTTGTCACAATAACAAAAACGGTAATAATCCACCCAATTAATTTAGCCCTATCAGTTATATTAAGTTGAATTATGATCTGCTGGTCAATTAAAAGTGTAATGAACAAATAGAAACACAAAATAATGTGAAAGTATTTGGTTTGTATTACAAAACACTTTTTGCAAATCTGTACATAATGCTCACAAAATTTTACTATCCTATAAATAATCTATATTCTTTTATTTATATTTAAATAAGTAGTATGCAAAAGAACAAGCACTACACTCTTCAGGATGCACTCAGGCCATCGTGGGAGATGATAGTGAGTTTGAGGGATGTGACGGTAGCTCAGATGAAGACCCTGATGACCCTCTTTACAATCCCAATAGCCAAGACAGGGAGAGTGACGAGTCAAGTGAGTGTGGTGATTCAGACAGTAGTGAATCAAGTACATCAGATGATGTACCACCAACTACATCAGATGATGTACCCTGAATTCACATTGTGAATTCAGTTGTGAATTTGCTGCAAAAATACATCCGTCCTAGGAAAAAACAAGACAAAAACAAGGAACTGAAGAAGGAACTGTCCAAGGGGGGAAAAAAAAAAAATTTTCTTGGAGGAAGAAACCTTTTGAAACCCCTGAGTGCACATTCATAGGACCACATGACACATGCATGATGCTCAACCTTCTTCAACGAAAGATCTACTTTGTGGGCAACTGCTTGGCTGGGTGTCAGCTTGAAGACGAGAAAAGTCTTGCCAAGAGAGGCAGAGGATCTGTTGATGCCAGGGTGGAAAAAGAAGAAAGGATGGTCATTGTCAAGTGGTATGATACTAAATCTGTTACCCTGATCTCATCATACTGTGAAGTTGAGCCTCAACATAACACTTGACGCTGGAGCAAGGCAGACAAGGCATTTATGGAGGTCAGGAGGCCACACGTTGTGAAGGAACACATTAATGGGAGGAGTATACCTCCTTGATGCATGCATTGCAAGGTGCAAGTACCACATGAGGTCACGGAGGTGGTACATCTACTTGTTCTGGCACACCATCATAGATCTGGTTAATGCATGGTTGATCTACCGCTGTGACTGTAAACTACTTGGTGTCCAAAACACACTGAAACTAAAGAGCTTCCAGGCAGAGGTTGCCACTAGCCTCATTCTTTGCCAGGCACAAAGAGGCCACACAGTGCCACATCTCCACCACCACCATCACTGCCCAAGAGGGTTCGTGGTGTAGTTCCAGATGATGTTCGCACTGACCAAGTTGCACATTGGCCTGTGAAAGGTGACAAGAGTGGCTGCTGCAAACTCTGCAAAATCAATGCAACCACCACTCTCTGTGAGAAATGTGATGTGCGTCTTTGCTTCACTGAGGAATGAAAATGTTTCAAGTTTTACCATCTGGTTTAGGCTAAAAGGCTAAAAATACTTAACAGACGAAAGAACTGATAAAATGTTTCAGACAGACATACAAGGGATCTATTTCTCTTCAGCATTTAATTTTTTTTGCACAATTTATGTTTTTAGGACTGTTCAGTTCTCTGTAGCTATGGTAGCTTGTTGCGAATGCCCCCAAATAGGCAGTGTTATTTATTTTGATGCAGTTGGCATATTTTGTGACGCAAAACAAAACTAAAGAAGAATTTTATGTTAAACCTTGCTATTATAGTCACAGCTTTGATATATGTTGTGGAAATGCAAATAAAAAGGTAAGTTTATGTTACCAAACAGTAAAAACTGTCAGGTTTACTTATTTTCAAATAAGGAATACGTTTACCACTAACGCCCAATGTAACATATATGTAACAACACAGATCTTTGGTATAAAAAGTGGTATTCTGAAAAAAACATCAGAAATGTGTTCTATGTGGTCCACTTGGTCTGTGGTATATCCCACATAATTTTCCTTAAAGGAAAAATGGGTCTGGGTTCTTATGGGTTAAGAAACACATTTATTTTAACAAACCCCATGTCTTTGTTAAACACAAACTTTAAGGCACAGTGCAGTTTGCAGTTCTTCCTCACTTACCTTGTGCATTCAGAGCATCCCAATTATTCACAGCTTTTCACAACTTTCAAAAACCAGAGAGGAGTTTGCCTTCACTGTAATACTAACAACAACTAGCATGCTAACAGCATTATGTCCTGGTTGGTGGAGGATAAAACACTTTTTAATTTCATGCAGACAATACACAAGAGCTGCTTATGTAATATATCTGTACAGGGACAAGACAAAATTCGACTCAAATTATCCAAATGATTCTAGTGAGGGCGTATGCAGTTTAAAAACACAATAGAGCATTTCCTGTGTTATCTCATGACATCACAAAGTGGAACAATGTTTTCAGTTTGAGAGAAGAACTAAATCCGTAGAGTTTGTGTGTTAAACGTGTGAATAAAACAAAACACAACTCCACAGAATAAAAAATAGGAAACTACATTAGAACATAAATCAGAAAATAGCGTAATATGGGCCTTTAACCGATGTAAAACTGTGATAAATATTTAGCACTGGTACTAGTCCACCAAACCAAGGATTAATTAGTTGTAATTAATTGTACTTTAAATCGTCCGTACCTGATAGAGCGCTGAAGAAGGTGGCGTCGTCATCGTCCTCGTGAGAAGAGGACCCGCCCACGTCGACAGTGTGATCCCACTCCAGAGGGATGGAGTCCACGCTCACCGGAGTCTCCCGCCCAGAACGCTCCAGGGGCGGGGCTAAGAGGTGACACTGAGGCCCCGCCCCCTCCAGCTGTGGCACCGCCCCCTCATCTCTCTTCCTCCTCCTCTTCCTCTTCGTCTCGGTCCAGGACAGTCCGCGGCTCAGGTCTGGAGAGCTGTCCAAGTCTGAGTCTGTGAGGTCGTCCAAGACCTGCAACATATTATGGGTTTTAATTTTTGTCACGTTATTATTTTACATTTTGTTCATTATAAAACACATAATAATAGAAAAGAATCTATTGATTTCTTGTTAAAAACGATTGTGCTGATTTCCGCCTGCCCCTTTACGTCACTATAAACATGCGGTTCACGATAGCGAGCAGTAGCTTTTATAAATTTGTGTCTATTTGTGCCAAAATGAAAAACAAAGTCCAGAGCAAAGGAAGACAGGGATTGTCAGAGTAAGGGTGTCACAAAAACAGGAGAATAGCATGCATGAATCTCTCAAAATATGAATTCAAGTCAGTTCATGAAAAGGGAAACCCATTACAACATGGTTAAAAGTCAGTTTTTCCCAATATATGAACATATATCTATCAAATCTATGTGTGTTAGCGATACTGACCGGTCTCCTGTGCACGAGCCTGTGGTGGAAGCGGGCCACTCTCCCAAACACCTCCTGACAGTACGAGTGCATCTCCTCCAGCTCCTCCTCCATCAGAGCTGCGTCCTCAGGGGAGCTCTTCTGGATCAGAGTTTCTCCAAATACGATGAGGGCGTCGATCGCATTTGTGTTCAGCATGATCTCCTGTTGGAACACCTACACGAGGCAACAGAGTCCGGTAAAGAGAGGCAGCAACAGATAGAGTCAGATAAATATAATCTAAAGGTTCTTACATTGAGTTGTTTCATCTTGTCCTGCACGTCGCTCTCTGAGAAATGCTCCACGTTGGTCAGCTGCAGGTCCATCTCCGTCAGCCAAACCAGGATGCCCTCCCGTGTGCCCTCGAACTCCTCCCTTTGAGAAGTAAAGTGCTGAACAGACAAACAAAGATAAAGAACTGTTAAAATAATGTTTACAGACCTAGAGGTTCTAAAAACACACAACCGTTCAATCCATATGTTTCATTATTTTTGAATTGAAACATGATTCATAGACCCACGGTTACATTAGTAACTTCTGAATGAGAATAGCAAAGGAGAAATTCAATTCTGTCAACTGGACAAAAGTTTTTGGATCAAATACGTTTCAGACAGACAGACACTAAAAGTATTTGATCCAAGTTGCTATGGATACTACCTGGGCGACTGAGGGATTTCACAAACATTCTGAAGTCTAATAGTTACGCACTACAAAGTTTTATAAATTATATTATTTATGATATATATTTCCCAGTTTTTATGTAAGTTGCTGTGTCAGAGCAGCTGTGTCAGGTCCAGATGTGCACATTCACTCATTCAGAAATGTCCACTGTTAAATCTCACTGTTTATTCTGACATAAAGCTCTGAGGTCATTGGGGTCAACAAATCAGATCAGCCAATCACAGGTCTCCTCTCTGAGCTCAGCCAATCACAGCTCTGCTCTCATTAAGCCTGTTTTTATATAGAAAAAGTCCATCTGCTCAGAGACGAACGTGACCCACATATAAAGGATTAAATGTTTTGTGTCTTAAATGTTTTGTGTTAAATGTTAAGGACTGAAGCTAAGAAAAATAAATATTAAATGTACAAAAATAGATCCAAATCTAAATCTGATCATTGTCTGATTTCTGGAGTTATCAGACTATGAAAACCATCTGATGTGAGTAATCTGATTTCTTTCTTGTTCACACCACAACTTTACTGTACTGACAAGTAAAAGTACTGTAAAAATACCGAGTTCAAAACCTACTCTGACAAGTCATTTCTTTGATGTAACTGAGTACAACCCACCTCTGAACTGTCTTTTTTTATTGTTTCCCATATTATTCCAATCTTAATCTGTACTGACCTTTAACCTCCTGATGATGGCGTAGACCCTCTTCTGCAGTCTGTCCCAGCGCTGGTTCCCCTCCTGCACCATCAGCTTCAGCCTGCAGGCGGCGTCGGTGCGCTGCTCTCGGGCCAAACGCCGGTACTGTTTATTCACCAGCTCCAACTGGGTCAAACGCTCATGCACCTGCCTCTGAAACGCCTGGGAAATAAGCACAAGAGGATATAAGCCACAGGAGAGTGAAATGCCTGGAATATAAGACATGAGAGTATATAAGTTAACAGTCGGGGATGGGACAAGATCTCATACAGTTCGATTGGACAAAAAGGGGTTAAGTGCTGGTGGGTGACATTGTTTGAGAAGCTGTAGTTCCAAAAAGTAGAGCTAGAGTCACAGAAAAATATTAAATATAAGTAAATAAAAAATGCTGAGCCCAAAATTGTGAACTGAACTTTACAATTTATTTATTATAAATCAAATCAAAATCTCGTTTCGTGGAAATTGTGTCTCGTCCCACCTCTAGAGATGCATTGTGTAACTTTTCTGGTGGAGTGCCCGTCCAGTGCTTTTGAAGATGTTATTGCTTTGTCTGGAATGTTTCACAGTATGGCATTAAACCTTTCTGTCGTCATGGAGACCAAACCAGACCAAGTTACAGATCAGATCTATGGGCAGGCAACCCCGCTCAGTCAGAATTCCTGTTTTTCGAGGTATTTTCGAGCTAGCAAACCTTCTGTACTTGAATAAATGTAAAGTAGAGCTGTTTAATGTCAAACTGTGAACAATTCCATATCCATAGAAACATGCAGGTGACGGAAAAGTTACACAATGCACCTTTAAGGCAATAGTGTAATTTTGATCACTTATTTTCAATTTGCTAGCGCCAAATTGCTTATTTCCTCTTTTGCAAATGACTCTTGAATTATCTGGCTGTATGTCGATGCGAGCCCAGTCAGCACTGCTCAGATCTGGGTCAGATACAGTCCGGGGGTCAGGGGCCGGTCTCTGGATGAAGGCAGATTATTCTCCTGTATAATCTGTAATCCAGCCCACACACATACACATACACACACACATTTCTGTTTGTAAATTTCACCTCAAACTTCTTGAGCTCCTCCTTGGCGCAGGTGTACAGGACGTTCTCAGACTCGGGGTTTGCTGCGGTGAGTTCTGCAGATTTGAGCCAGTCCTCGAACCGAGAATAATCATCCAAGAATTTACACCACAGTCTCCAGGTCTCCTCTATCCTAAAACACAAAGTTAGACAATAATTATTAAGTATTCTAAACAAATTGACAGTAGAAATGCTCAGATTTTAATTTATTGCACAAGAGATCTCAAGACTTTTAACTGTGACGTAACAATCTTGGGAAATAAAAAAAAACACATGTTATTTTAGTTCTCCCTGTACTTTTGCCTAACTCACATGTAGTGCCCCCTGCTGGTTAAACCCTGTCCTCACCTCATCCTCCTCTCCATAGACATGGCGCAGATGTTTCTCCATCTCTGGTCCAGGCTGGAGGTGGTCTGTTGAAATGAGTCGCTCTCAGAGTCACTGGAGCAGGCGTCTGAGTCGTGAAGTAAAACATCACACAGAGTCAGGACCGAGGCCACACTGTCTGTGTGCTGGTCTATGTCCCGCTGAAGGTCCTGTATGAACACAGGAAATAAAATATAAAATAAAAATATGAAATAAAACCACAGAGAGTCAGGACTGAGGCCACGCTGTCTGTGTGCTGGTCTATATCACACTAAAGGTCCTATAAGAACACAGGAAATAAAATATAAAATAAAAAGAATAATGTGCCAGTGTACATAACGATAGTAAAAGTGAAAAAATGCATAGCACACTCAGATGGCCTAAAGCTTTTTTTTTATTTTTAAATAACATTTCGGCATCTACAAATGCTCCTGTCAAAAAGAGAGCACTTCTGGATTCACCAGCTTAAGACTCTTGCTCCTCACGGACTTAATGTGGACTTTGACCTAAGATTTTAATTTAATTTTATGAAAATTTTATGAAAATGCTTTTTAAAATGCTCCACCGAAACAGTGTGTTACATTAGAGTCTATTTTTAAGTCTATTTTTAAATTATTTTTAAGCCATTACACTGGGGAACACTAAAATTTTAACTTTCTGTTGCATTGGATTTTGTAACTGATTCTGAAGGATTTTTAGGCGCTGATTTCAAATCTGAAATTAGTTTTTCTCCATAAGCTCTAGTTTTCATGCAATTTGAGATAGATGAAATAGTCTAAATATGACCTTACGTAACCCAAATCTAAGCGTTTTGAGATTATATACATAGATAGATTCTAATATTTTTATCATGCTTCTTTTTTCCAGATCAAACATGGCTTCCTCATCGAGACATCACTGTAGAAACAAGCCTGATGCCTTCTGTTACATCTGTGGTTGCTACACACTCCATCATAATAAAAATCAAAGATTGCATAAAATCTGTAGCTTGCAGAAAAAAACTAACTTCAGATTTGAACTCAGCACACTTAAATTGACTGAAAACAAGTCTTTCTTTAAATGCAACATATAGAGTGTTCCCCTGTGTTATCTATTATCTTGTTTTATTGCATGTTCCATTTTCCTGCTGTTCTTGAACTGTGCGTTGCAACACTGGAATTTCCCCACTGTGGGACTAATAAAGGCATATCTTATCTTATCTTATCTTATCTTTATGTATATGTCTAACAGTTTTTTCTCACTTTGAAACCTCCCATTCGTTGGAGCACCTGGGCTGGCATCCATTTTGTCTACTGTGGTCCAAAGCAAAAAAAAAAAAAAAGATTTGACGAAGACTGCTTGCCGAAACTTTATTTAAAAAAATGTAAAAAAGCTTTTGGACATCGGCCTTCTGAGTGTGCTATGCATGTTTTTCACTTTTAAGTCGCTTCTCGTTGTATTTGCACCTCTACAAGAAGAACTTTGGTGTGCGTTTTCAGTTTCTTTTGAGTGTCCATAACTATGTCACCCTGCAGGTCTTAGAAGAACACAAGAAAATAATGTAACAATAAATAAACTTACTGTATTTCTCATCAAAATTTTTAATCAAGAAGGGTCTGTTCCTTGATTGTCTCCATGGATGTTATTGCCCAAAATGTTCCGCATTAAACTTTCTCCATGGAGACAGTTACAGGTCAGACCAGTGGAAAGACGAGCCCGCTCACAATAAGAAAGCATATTTTTCAAGGTAATTTTAAGCTAAACTAAACGCAAAATAGATTTAATGTCAAATAAGTTTAATGCCATACTCAGGAACATTTTAAACAAAACGATGATAATATAACATGTCATTTTCAACAGCGCTTTTCACTCCTGTTTCAGATCTGGTATAGTTTCATCGAGGGCTTTTATTTTGGCGGGCTCCTTTTCCTCCTCCTTCAGTCCAGTCTGAGAGCCTCTTGTAAATTTAGACGCTAAAGATATTTTTTCCTCTTTGTCGTCCGTCTGCTGCTGTCTGTCACCTGTCTCCTCCTCCATCTCCTCCTCCATCTCCCAAAAACTATCTCTGATTTTTAGATTTTTTATGCTGGATTTTCTCATGTCTAAAATGTGACAGAGACGACGTCGGTTTGAGTTGCAGATCAGAGCAGCCTGAACTTTAAGAGGATTTTAACTGTTTTTTGTTTCAATAATTGTTTTTTATTTTGGCGCAAAAATGTTCAAATAGTGGTACAAGAGTTGACTTTTTATATTGGACAGTTTGTGGTGATAAAAATTAGGACTAAATCACGACTAAAGCAGAACTAAACCAGGAGTAAAGCAGAACTAAACCACGTCCAAACCAGAACTAAACCAGGACTAAAGCAGAACTAAACCAGGACTAAAGCAGAACTAAAGCTGGACTAAATCAGGACTAAAGCAGAACTAAACCAGGACTAAAGGAGAACTAAACTAGGACTAAACCAGGAATAAAGTAGAAGTAAACCAGGACTAAGCCAGGATTAAACCAGAGCTAAACCAGGTCTAAATCAGGACTTAATTAGGACTGAACCAGGATTTAACCAGGGCTAAACCAGTACATAACCGTGGATTAAACCAGGACTGAACCAGGACTAAACTAGGACTGAACCAGGACTAAAGAAGTTCTAAACCATGACTAAACCATACAGGATTTAATCTTGGCTAAATGGAGAAAAACCAGGGCAATTTGGAGCTTGTACAAATATTGCCACTATATTCAAATTATAGACGATAATTTAGGAACATTTTCTTAAACTTATTTGTCAATCACCTCAACAACTATAAAAAGTAACTTGACATTTTTACCTAAATTATGTATTTATTTCCACAGGGTCTTTAGGCTGTATTTAGTGCAACTTAAGGGTGGACTGCGTAACGTTGCACTCCATGGAGATGTTATTACTTTGTCTGGAATGTTTCACAGTATGGTATTAAACCTTTCTATCTTCATGGAGACCAAACCAGACCAAGTTACAGGTCAGATCTGTGGAGAGGTGACCCCGCTCACAGTCAGAATGCCTGTTTTTCTCCAAGTTTGAGCTCTAAAACCACCTGGGATTTAATAAATGTAAGGTAGAGCTGTGGAACATTCTAAGCAGAGCAAAGGCATATCCATAGAAACAAGCAGGTGACAAACCCTCAAACAAAAAGTTACACAATGCACCTTTAAACAGCCCTGAATAAGATGCTTTTACTTTTCTGCTGTGCTCCAGGAAGCATTTTTATGGTTCAGTAAATGTTCTAAATGGGTCTAACCTGAGTGCAGCAATGGTCTAACAGTGAGACCTCTTCTAACCCTCCTTTTCCCTTATTTTCTTCTTCTTCTTCTGCCCCCCTCTCTCTCTCTCTTCCTCTCTCTCCTCTTTCTCCCCTATTCTTCTTCCTTCCTCTCTTAAACCTCTCTTCTCCCCTCTCCTTACCTCTCTCCCTCCCTCTCTGCTCTCCCCTCTATCCACTCTTTCTCCCCGTCTTTTCTCTCTCTTCCTCCGCCCCGATATCTCTCCTTCCATCTCTGTCAATCTCTCTCTGCCTCCTCTCCCCTTTTCGTCCATATTTGACAGTTCCCTCCCACTCTCTCTCTTCTCTTCCCCCCTCCTCTTTCCCTTTCTCCTTATAGCCCATATTTGATAGTTCCCTCTCTCCTCTCTCTCCCTCTCCTCTTTTCATGCATATTTGACAGTTCCCTCCCTCTCTCTCTCCTTTCAGCCCCATGTTTGACAGCCCCTTCTCTCTCCTCCTCTCCTGCTCCACTTTGGATTTTAAAGTTATTTTTGCCCAACATGATTTTTCCTCCGCTGCAGGACGACAGACGGACAAAGGCTTGAAAAGGACTGCTTCCTCTCTCTCTCACTCTGTTTCTCTCTTAGTGTCTCTCTCTTTCTCTCTCTGTGTGAGGCTGAGTAGATCTTTCCTGTGGTGGATCTTACAGACTCGGACATGGCAAATTATTATTAGAGAAAGAACCAAATGCTCTTTAACACATGTTGTTTCCTTTGGTGGTACTGACCAAGTTTATTTATCATTAACCAGGTCGTGTCTGTTAAAACGGAAAAATGTGAAGTACAAATTTGCTATAAAGAAATCAATTTATCTAGCCATAGTGTAGACCGAGACAATTATTACCAAGCATTACATTAACAACTTGAATGCTTTTATTGTTGCTCTTTGTTATTATATTATACTGTGTCCTGATAATTTCTCTTGTGGATCAATAAAGTTTTTCAACAGCAGCTGTCCTTTTCCAGCTCCCGGGCCACATCCGGCCCTTTGGTTGACTCTGACCGGCCTGTTTAAGCTCATTTGGAATTGCAAAATAAACATATTTTATAATTTTACCTCATGCATGGACTAAAGCTGCATTGCTTTTATTTTAGAGGTGTTTTTTAAATGACATAAAATACAATTAATATTATACAGAATTGAGTTAAGCATTTTGGCCCGGCCCTCCACAATATTTTCTGTTTCTCGTGTGGCCCCATGGAAAAAATACTTGCCCACCCCTGTTATAGATATTTTGTTTCTTTGTGACCTACGACTTCGGGTCTATAACATTAAATCAAATTCAGTATTGCAGAGATCTGAGCTAAAATTATTGTTGCTATAGAAAAAATTAAAACAATATTCATGCTAAATGTAAGCTTTACGAACACTGACCACCAGAGGGCGGTGCTCAAACTGGACAGCCCCTCTCCTCGTTCCTCTCCCGCTTTCTCTCCTCTTCTCTCTCTCCCCTCTCTCCTCCTTTCCTCTCTTTCTCCTCCTCCTCTCTTTCCTCTCCTTTTCTCCCTCCCTCCTCCTGTCCTCTTCTCACGTGTTGTTCTTTGAGCCTCCTCTATATCTCTTCACTATGACAGACATTGTAGACCACCAGTTTGGCCAGTCCGGTCTCTCTCTCCCCTCTCTCCACCTCCTCTTATCCTCTCCTCCCTCTCTCCTCCTCCTCTCACCTGTTGTTCTTTGAGCCTCCTCTGGATCTCCTCGCTGTGGCAGACGTTGTAGACCACAGGTTTGGCCAGCTCGGTCTCTATTCGTGAGAGCCATGTTCTCAGGTTGCTCATGTTCTTGTCCAGTTGCTGCACAGTCACCAGGGTCTCCTTCAGCTTACACACCCTGAAACACAACAGTGCATCAGGTTAGAAATGTCCCAGTATGTAAACAATCAGTTTGTTTTCCTCTGTAGCTGTAGTTCCAAAAAAACACACTACAATTATTGAAAAAGTATTCATAAAAATATAAATAAATAAATAAATAAATAAATATATATTTTTTATAATTTTGGTGATCATTTTTTAACTGATCTGCACAATTTATTAATAATAATTTAAAATCTTGGAGCTACCTCGTGTCTCATCTGGTTTTGTGTGTCCAGCCTCACTATACCCTATATTAGAATATTAAAATGTAGGATCTCACGCACCACAGTTTGAGAACCACTGGGTTACACTGTCTCTTCTGTAAGTTAAACACCAGCTCCATGATCCAGGGTGAAGAGAGGAGGGCCACATTCCAGCCCTGCTCCACTGACACACTTCACACACTATAACACAATAACAACAGCCCCACAGAGACACGAGGCCTGGACCTGTGCAGTTCTAGTTCTCATAACTCACAACAAAACCCTATAGTATAGAGTAGTACAGTATAGTATAGTTCTCACGCCTCTAAAGAGTCCGTGTCCTGGTTTAGTTTAAATATTTGGATTTATATTCTTTTTAATCACTTAAAGCGCTCGTTTTACGCTGATACATTCTGAAGATTCTGACACAAACACACCTGGAGTTGTGTTTTCTTTCATTCACACATGCGTATTTAGGATGAGTTCTTTTTAAACTCCACGCGCCTTCACTAGAATCATTTGGATAATTTTAGCCCAGGAATTAAGGGCAGTTCCAGACATTTTTGGTTGGAGGAGCTATGGGGGTTTAAGTTTTTCAATGGGGGTGCATTGAGCTTGAATGTCCTATGAAAATGGGGCAAAAATCTTTAGGGGAGCTACAGGGGAGCAATGGCCATACTGAACTGAAGGTAAAAGGTAGCTATTGACTTGAAAATTACAGCACATGGTGGAACTCAGCCTAAATCTGCAGGGTTTGTGTGTTAAACCTGTGTGAATGAAAGAAAACACAACTCCAGGTCTGTTTGTGATGAGAAAATTATAACATAGATCAGAAAATAGCGTAATATAGGCCCTTTAACAATTATACAATTACTTATTTATTTGATCTGATTGGTTGTTTTAGCCCTAGAATAATCACAAATGCTAAAATGCGCGTGGTCAGTGTTCCCATAAGGAGGGCGGGGCTCCTCTTGTGTCTGCCCCTCCACCCCTCCACCACTCTACCCTCTTCACCCCTCCACACCTCCTCCACACCTTCACATATCTCGTCCCCTCCACCGCCCCTCCACTAAATCTCTGTTTGAGTTAGTGTAGAAGTCTTTTGTTTAGGTGTAAGTCGGTGCTGTCACACTGAACTGAACCTGATCCTGTCACCGAGGCTCACGTGTGGAGCACAAACCTGTATTTCCACTCTGCAAAAATCTGCACCAAAACAGACCTCAACCAAAACACTCCATACAACAAAGAGACGGGCCTGGTACTTAGAAATGTATAGTTGTAAGAAAAACACAATAAAAAGAAGAGCCCATATTACTCTATTTACTGATCTATATGTTCTAATGTTGTTTCCTCATCACAAACAGACCTGGAGTGTTTTGTTTCACACAAACTCTGCAGATTTAGACTGAGTTCTTCTCTCAAACCAAAAACACTCTGTTCCACCTTGTGATGTCATGTAGTAACCCCACTGTGTTTTTAAACTCTACACACCTTCACTGGAGTCGTTTGGATCATTTCAGCCCTGGAATTGCCAAACTCTACTGAACAAAAGGTAAAAAGTACTGTAGCTGTCAACTTAAAAACTACCACTACATGACATCACAAGGTGGAACAGCAGAGGATTTTGAGCTTTGGAGATGTAGACAGACTAATAATAAAAGATTACTCAAACTTAATGTGTGAATGAAACAAAACACAACTCCAGGTCTGTTTATAATGAGGAAACATTAGAACACGGCTTAAAACTTATAAGAGTCAATTTTACGTAATATAGGATCTTTAAGGCCATGTTATAGGTCAGATCTGTGGATAGGCGAGAATGCATGCAGATAATTTAAATGCAAAAGTATGGGACATTCTAGGAAAAGCAACATCATCTCCATGGAGACAAGCAGGTGGTGGAACTCTCATCAGAAGTGACATAAATGTACAAAATGTATTTCGTCCTAGCGTGTTTGGAGAATCTTTAACCACGGAAGAAGCTGCACTAACTGTAACAAAACACAATTACATTACAATCAGCTGATACTTTGCAGCTGAGGTCATCTACATTCTTTGGGGGTGTGATGCTAATTGTAGGCACTGCTCTGTTTGAAGTTCTGTGAGCTTTGTTTTACACAGTATGACCAAAAACAGCTTAAAAACTTAGTTGGAACTACAACAGGTGGTCTGATTTGTGCTGTTAAACAAGTCCCTCTCAAAAAACGTCTGCTAATGTGTGCATTGTGTCACCATGGTAACTGCGGAACATTCCTCCGTAGACATACCTACATACAGTACACCCCCAGCATGATGTCAAGGCAAAGTATCAATAAAGGAACTAATAAAAGCAAGAAATTGAAATGATAAAAATCTGATCTTTTTGATTTTAGTGTAGTGGAAATAACTACATAGATATTAACCCTGTATCTGTACAATCTGTATTCAACGTAAAAATAAAAATAAATAAAAAACATTCTTAAATACAGCCCTATTGTCAGGCCAATATCTGAGTGAAAGTCCATCCTTCGTGACCGCTGAGCCTGTTTTATTTAGCTGTGAATATAAAACACAGTAAGAGGAAACCAAAACATGCTACACTGACGCCGTCTCCTCCTCTGCTGCTGTCGCTCACTCAAAATACCCACACACGCCTAATTCTAGCTCTGTATCCCTCCCTCCTTTTCTAATCCCTCTGTCCTCCTCTGCGTCCCTCCGGAGCAGAGCGGAGGACAGGGTGGATGAGGCGGAGGCTGTACCCAGGACTGAGGCACTCACGCTGGGCTCGCTCTGCAGCCGGAGATCCAGGAGGAGCAGGTGCTGATGTGGAACCAGATACTCCATGTTGATGGTGTTCTGAGCTCCGCCCCCTCAATCACTCTTCTCCCTCCCACTTTTCTCTCTCTCCTCCTCCTCCTTCCACCTTCTCCATCTCTATCACTCTCTCTCCCTTTTTTCCCCACTCTCTCTCTCTCCTCCTCCCTTTCTTTCTCCTCCCTTCTTCCTATCTCTCTTCTTCCTCTCATTCCGTCTTCCCTCTTTAACTTTCTCTCCCTCCCCTCCTCCATCTCCTTCTCTTCCTTTCTTCCTATCTCTCTCCTTTCTTTCTATCTCTCGCCTTCCTCTCATTCTCTTTTTCTCTCTCTCCTTCCTTTCATTCTCTCTTCCCTATTTATCTTTCTCTCTCCTCCTCTCATTCTCTCTTCCCTCTTTACCTCTCTCTCCTCCTCTCATTCTCTCTCTCCTCTCATTCTCTCTTCCTTCTTTATCTCTCTCTCTATCTCCTCTCATTCTCTCTTCTCTCTTTATCTCTCTCCTCTCATTCTCTCTTCCCTTTGTATACCTCTCTTTCTCTCTTCCTCCTTTTCTCTCCTGTTGAAGTTTCCAGTGAGACGTGCACACCAGGACCATGTGACACTGACACAGGAGACAATGTAATTGAATAAACGTAAGGTAGAGCTGTTTAATGTCACACTGTGGAACATTCCAGGAACAGCAATCTCCATAGAAACAAACAGGTGATGGACCCTCCACTAGAAAAGTTACACAATGTACCTTTAATTGATTGTGACCTGATGAAACTATTGTATTTTTATTTATTATTATTATTATTATCCTTTTTTTTCTTGTTTTGTTATTTTTTATTATTATTTTTTTTATGATTTATAATTTTTTTATCTATTTATTTTATTTTGAATGTATTTATTTTTATTTATTTATTTTTTATTTATTTATTTATTTATTTATTTATTTATCATTATTTTTTGTTCAGTGACTATTTATTTCTGGAAAAGGAGAAAGGGGACTGTAGATGAGGTTCTGTGTCAGTGTACAGTAGATTATGTTTCTTTGTTTCCAATAAAATGTCAATGAAAAAAAAACAACAAAAAAACAAAAAAACTAAACACAGATGCCCGTTCCATTAGCCTATAGTAATATTAACTCTAACCCAAGCCCATTAAAGTCAATGGGGTCTAACTGATACAGACAGAACGCAGGTGCATGTGTCTTTATGGTTCTAGAATAATTAAACCTCAGCAGGAAGTACATCTGCCGTTTTATTTCCCTTTAACCAGACTAAAACAAAGCGGCCATTTTAAACTGAAAACCCCAGAGGACAGAGGAATAAACAGGTGTGATGTAAAGAGAGGGTGGACACAAACGGGGCAATAAAACATGGTTCATTTACTGAAGTGTTTTCTCTGTTTAAACAAAGGGCAGAGTGTTTATGATGGAGGCAGATGGTGGATGGAAGAGGAAGATTTAATGAAGTCTTATAAAAATTATATTTTTAAATGGGAAAGAGGCAGGAAAGTGGATTTGTTTTGTCTTTAAATCTACTTTATGTATTTTTCCTGGTGGAGTCTCTGCCACCTTCTTGTTTCAATGGAAAAATTATTGCTTTCCCTGGTATGTTCCACAGTACGGCATTAAATGTATAAGATAAAACCGCCCCAAGATCTTGTGAGATGTTTTTTTCCATTTAGTTTACATCCAGATAGGACCAAAATAGTTAAGGACTGGTAAATGAGATCTCTTGTGGCGCTGAGGTTCCAGAAAAAATATCTACTACGACAACAAAAATATTAAAATAGAAAATGTTAGGCCAAAACTACAAACGGGATTGAACAATTATTTTATTATAAATTATTTCAAATATTATTTTCTTGTGTCTCGTCCCATTCCTATTTATTTATGTATTTTTTGCTATAAAAACGTCAGAATTTTTTGTTAGATAAACGTAATGCCATATTTTCTCCATCAGAAAAGTTTAAAGGTGCATTGTGTAACTTTTCTGGTGGAGGATCTGTCAAATGCTTTTCTCCATGGAGATGTTATTTCTTTGTCTGGAATGTTCTGCTCACAGTCAGAATGTTTGTTTTTCTAGGTATTTTTCAGCTATAAAACCACCTGTAATTGAAAAAATGTAAAGTAGAGCTGTTTAATGTCACACTGTGGTATATTCCAGGCAGAGCAATGACGTATCCATAGAAACAAGCAAGTGACAAACCCCCAAACAAAACGTTACACAGTGCACCTTTAAACCCTTTATCTGACTGTTCTCTCCTGAGTCCCGAGTTTGAAGATTGAAAACAGAAAGACGTGAGTCAGACTTTGTCCGACTAAACTACAGTCGTACTGTGCGTGTGCCGGTGACCTGTTTCAGACCTGAGCTGGAATGATAATGTCTATTTTTGGACTGAGAGTCGACTTTTACAACCGAAAATGATTGTTTTGGTGGAAAAAGGGCGTGTTTGTATTTGTGTTTTTACATGTGAACAGTTGTGTGACCTAGTTATGGGAAATATGCAGAGGTTTGGGAACTTTGACCTTGTAAAAGATAATTTCAGGAAACAAAAATTCAAATTATGCAGCACGATTAGTTAAAGTTCCCATTTTTTCTTCCGTGTATTTGAGTCAAACGTGTCTTACCCCAGTACTGATATATTGTATAAGCAGCTCTTGAGGTCAAAATAAGTCCGCTGTGCACTGTCTGTATCGAATTCTAAAGTGTTTTATAGTCCGGTAATCAAGAAGCTCACGTTAGCATGCTAGTTGTTGTTAAATGTCTTGGCAAAACTCTGCTCTGGTTTGTAAAGGTTGTGAAAAGCTCATTGTGGTGAATAATTAGGACACTCTGAATGAATCAGGTAAGTGAGGAAGAATTTTGAACCACTGCAAACTGTTTACAATGATCTAGTTCTGTTTTCCAGGTTTAAAACGGTGAAAATCGGGTACAGGAGAATATATTTTTGTGGTAAAATGTGTGTACTCATGTTTTTACGCATATAATTTGAGTATTTTTAAGAGTCGCTGTACTTTTGCAGTGCTTGGCCTGAATCCAAACAGCTTCATTAGCCCAAACGAGCCTGTCAGGGCAAACTGAGGGAGAAGATTTAAATACACAGCGCTTTATTCTATTGTCAACACTCACTCACTCACCCAGACAGCCCAAAAAGAGAGAGGTGGGAGAAGAGAGAGGGGGTAAGAGAGAGAGAGAGGGGAAGAGAGTGAAGGAAGGGGGGAGCAAAAGTTAAAATGGGGAGAGAGAGCATGGGAGACCTGTGAAGAAGAAGATAGAGGAGATGGAGGGAGAAAGAGAGAGTGGAGGAGGAAAAGAGAGTATGGAGCGAGTGACAAAGAGGGAGAAAAAGAAAGAGAGAAAGGAACAAGCCCGGGTCTCTTAATGGAAGCACCCTTTAGAAACGCCAATGCACCCGCCGTCAGTTTGGTCTGACTGGAGAGGGAAAAAGAGAGAAGAAATAGAGACAGGAAAAGAGGGAGGGAGAGACACAGGCAGAGAGAAAGGAAATGAGAGTAAGAGAGGAAAAAGAGATGGAGGGGGAAATAGAAAGAGAGAGAGGAGAGGAGAAAAGAGAGATAGGAACAGAGAGAAAGAAAAGAGAGAGAGACAGAGGAAGAGAGACAAACATCTGCTCCGTCTGCTTTTCTTTCTCTCTCTCTCTTTCACACAAAGAGCAGCGATCTGAGCCACAGTCGCCCTGGGACAAAAGACTCGTGTCGGGGGGAAGGAGACCAACACCCCCCCAAAGACCAGGGACAAAAGAGGAGCGGAGAGCAGAGTCAGCAGGGACAAAAGAGGAGCAGAGGACACCGGGGCTCATCCAGAGGGACAGGGGGACAGAGTAAACTGGTGATGTCAGCGAGGAAGAGGAGCAGAGATAACAGTGAGTAACTCTGAGCTCACGTGCCGAAGGCCTGTGGAGCCGTTCTTCATTCACTCCTTCATTCAAACTCCCTGGGGCAGACTGACGGAAGCGAGGCTGCCAATCTGCGCCATCAGCCCCTCCACCACCAACAACACTCACACCACATTCATACTAGGCAATGTGAGCGAAACGTCTTGCCTAAGGACACAACAACACCGGCGCCTCACTGTGACACCTGATATTCCCCACGGTCAACCATCCAACAGCTAAAATATATTTGTACTTTTAAGTTGAGAGTATTTGCCTGAGAGAAAGAGCTCACTGAAAATATGCAAATATTAATGAAATAATGTGGAACCTGTCGGGCTAAAACCACACCTGAGCCGACGCCAAAGCTCTAGTAAAATCTCAGTCTTCATTAGTCTCTCAAACAAAGTGCACGTGTCATCAGGTTTAATCAGATTGTGTTCTGGTTCGTGATTGGCCGAGAACTCAGACTGTAGAAGTGGATTGGATTAACCTGCAGGAGGTGAGACCCACTGATCTACTTTAACCTGCGGCGAGCACTCTGCACACACTCTGCACACACTCTGCACACACTCTGCACACACTCTGCACACACTCTGCACACACTCTGCACACACTCTGCACACACTCTGCACACACTCTGCACACACTCTGCACACATGCCCATCTGCAAAACACACACACTTTTTCATTTCCTCACTATCGCTCACAGCAGAGATGTTAAAGGTAGTTTAGAGCTGTGGATTTTCAATTAATATCATGTTGGATTTAAAGGTTGAATATTTACTTCTTAAAAACATGAAAAACTAGTTCATATGAAACGGTTTTCAGCTTTCCAAACACATTCTGAGCATTCTGTTATGAGTTTAGAAGTTTTGTGTCATATGCACGTGTCATGTATACATATAAAATGTTGTTGGTTTTTTTTATCTTAACTTTGAAACCCCCAAGATGTGTTATAAAGGGCTGTTCACAAAGAAAAAGAAAAAAGAAAACGAAAAGAAAAAGAGTTCTGAATAGACGTGTATGGGTGTAAAAGATATAACCCTCCTACTTTTTTTTTTTTTTTTTTTGGATAGGGATATTGTTGTTATTATTGCTATCATTATTTTTTGTATTCTTTGTATTATTTATTTATGTATTTATTTATTTATTATTATTATTATTATTATTATTATTATTATTATTATTATTATTATTATTATTATTATATTGTATAATGTTTCTTAAAGCTTAAAAAATAAAGTATAAAAAAAAAGAAGTGCTTTTCTCAACTTTCAGAAATCAGCCTTACTTCCTGCTTTGCGGAGGAAAAAAATGCCCTACAATTACATCCAGACAACACGGTGGAAGGAAGGGCATCTGATGTAAAATTCTGAGAAATTATCTGATTTATCCGATTTAATGTAGCAGACCCTGATGAAATATGGAATTGTGAAATGGAAAATGAAGATTACCCAAAGGAGGAGAACCTTCAGCAGCACAATAAAACTGTTCTATTCTTTTTTACGGCTAATATCAGTGACTGCACTTGTGACGCACTGATCACATGAGCGCACACACACACACACACACACACACACAGCTCCAAGTCTCGTGCCTGGACTCTAACAGGATTAACCCTGATTCAGAGCTTCATCTCTGGGTAAACTGCTCCTCATCCTCAGAAACAGAGGAAGGACACCACAGAGGAGCTTCAAAACAACAAGAGCCCATGTGACGCCATTTCTGATATGGAACTAATGGATGCCTGCAAGCAGAGATTGACAAAAAGGCACTATAAAGTACAGCTCCACAATGAATTAATATAATGTAAACTGTATCATGTCTTTAGACCAGGTGCCCTTCCTGAATCCTGACTCTGAAAATAGTTTTTTCCAATGACGCCACACGTGAAACAGGAAACGCAACATCTTATCACACAACTGATTTGAAATGGTTGGGATATTTTGAGCAAATTCAGTATATTGTGTATAACCCAGTATCATCTGACATCTCACATTCAAATATATAACAAATTATATAATAAATTTTAAATTCTTAGTCGTCGCGACAACGGTCCTAATTCTTTATTTATCATTCTGAAGCCCATGGATAAAGACTGTATCTATCAATGAAACAGTAATTTCTTAAAGCCACAGTATGTAACATTTTAGCCAGAAGACAGACTAAGCTAAAAGCATGTTTTTTGTTTGTTTGTTTGTTTGTTTTTTCATTTTGGGTGTTTCAAACGGCAATGAAGAAACATGTGTCCTTACTGTGAGTGAGCTTGCATCTCCACAAACCTGACTCTTACTTGGCCTGGAGGAAAACCCAACTCTTCCACAGTATTACGTTCAACTTATCTATCTCCGTCCAAACATGTCGACAAAGGTTATATAAGAGAGAGGAGTTATTGCAGTGTAATCTCTATGGCAGCAGTGGTAGAACAGGCCTTTGTAATCTGTGTGTGTGCGTGTGTGTGTGTGTGTGTGCGTGTGTGCGCGCGTGTGAGTGAGGATTTTTTTTTAATATATTTATAGATTGTGATAAACGGTTTAATCCACATCTGTAACATCTGGAAAGGCTCCACACACATGGGACGTACACATGTTCAAAGTAAAACTCAAATTACTCAGCAAAAATGAGCAGGTAGAATGGATTTCCTATTATGGCACACCGCAAAACTGGTACTGAACCAGAACTAGATCAGGATTCAACCAGGACCAAACCAGGACAAGAGTGAAACCGCCTACATCTTTCTTCCCAATCCAGCAACAGTAAACAGTAAATAGTTATGATTGACTTATTTTGAAATTTCTCAATTACTGAAAGTTTTCTTATTTTTTACTTAACTTGTCTTCAAACATTTGGAGGGCACAGACCTTGCACAGAAAGATGAATTCCCATAATATTTGTATGTTCACAAACTAAGTAGAAAGAGGCTTGGATGGACCACTTTTTTGACCAATCAAAGAGCAGCTTCGTAGTTTGGGCTGAGGCCAAAGACAAAGTGCCTCAAGCCACCAAAACAAACATGGCGACTCCAAAAATAATGCAGATAAAGTGTGATTTCTGCTCATAATAACTCAACAGAGCACACCTGGCTTGTATGTATTTGGGTCTTGTGAACAGTTTGTATCATGTGTATAGGTGAGTGTGTTCTTGTACCTGGCCTGTATGTTAGCGTTAGCATGTACAGGTGAGTGTGTTCTTGTACCTGGCCTGTATGTTAGCGTTAGCATGTACAGGTGAGTGTGTTCTTGTACCTGGCCTGTATGTTAGCGTTAGCATGTACAGGTGAGTGTGTTCTTGTACCTGGCCTGTATATGGTCAAACAGGTGCTCCCAGCGGTCATTTACGTCCTTGAGTTTCTCATTGACTTCAGTCTCTTTGGTTTTGTTACTGGCCGAGATCAGCTGCTCCCCCAGCTTCTTCAGGTGGGTTTTATTTTCACTGAACAGGTTGATTTCCTCCATACAGTCCTGAAATGAACAAGAACTGTGTTACAAAAGTGAATTTGGCCATGAAATTTGTCTTAAGTCAAAACCCGTTCCAAACCGGTCAGCTGTGAGATGTGAAATGTCAACATCACAAACTTATGTTGTGCCAGTGGAGCTCAACAGTGACCGCCCACCACACACTTCTGGAACTAAATTTCCCATTCATTTTTCTCATTGACTTCTCATAGACCACAAGACCTATATATTTTTATATTTAAAATCTGTTTCTGAAACTGTATAAACCACAAAGTTATTAAAACAACTCATAGAATCTTGTGTTTTAAACAGCTTTTTTGATCTTAAAACTACTGTTATTAAAATTTGTTAGCAGATATCAGGTTAACCCAGACTTCCTTCACCCCAGACACTTCCTCCAGCTCCTCCAGGGGGACCCCGAGGTGTTCCCAGGCCAGTTAAGAGACATAGTTCCTCCAGCGTGTCCTGGGTCTTCCTCGGGTCCTCCTCCCGGTGGGACATGCCTGAAACACCTCCCGAGGAAGGCGTCCTGCCACTTGTCCTTTTGGTCATTACCCTCATGACCATAGCTTAGAATGGAGGAAGTGTCCGGGGTGAAGGAAGTCTGGGAGTCCCTGCTTACACTGCTGCCCCCGCGACCCGGCCCCAGATAAGCAGAAAAAAAATGGATGGCTGGATAGCAGGTTAGCCTTTAATCTTTGAATTTTCCTAAAAGTCGATTGGAAAAATGAATGGAAAATATACTTAAGGAACCAGAGCAAGTGATCACTGTTGAGCTCCACTGTTTATTTAACCCCTCTTCTTCTTCTGTTCCACCAGCTCCTTCACGCGAGACTCTCTCTAAATAAACTAATTTAAAGAGACAAAACAAAGTGATGGTCTGTCACAGCTGTCGTCTCATTCTAAATGTCCTGGTGCATGAGGACCTGTCTCTCTACGGCCACGTCAGCTCCCATTGGACACCACAGTTTTCTAGCGCGGAAGTCATTGAACTTGTTTCTTTTATTAAGTTATTTGAGATGAATATTGTGATTTAAAATGTCCAAATGATAACATAATGATCCACAGGTGTCATAGATTATAACTATAGAGCAAATGACTGAAAGGTTTTCTGATGATTATTTTGTTTTGGTTTGAATACGTTTCTGTAGAGCACTTTGAGTTACTTTGTGTACAAATTGTGCTTTACAAATCCATTTACCTTCTTGAGCTTCTCGACCATCTCCTCAATGTTCAGGTCGGAGCTGTGGGCCACTTTGTTCTCCATCTGCGTGAGCCACTCACACAGCTCCCTGTTCTTCTCCTTAAAGATGATCCAAGCGTTCAGACGGTCTGCGATCTCCTGTTTACGGAGGGACACCTGACACAGCAGAGACAGGGAAGATATATGTTACGCTTATTATAAAAAGACATTAACAGTGTCATACAATGTTAAAACATACAAGAAATGAATGAAAAGAAGCAGAAGAGTCATCTTGTGTTATCTGCTCCCTTTTCCAGACAATACATTCATACTGAGAGTTACTTTAAAACATTTCATTTCAGTCACAAATATGAATCAGTTGCATACAGATATCTTCACTTTTATGCACAACAACTTCATTTTTGTCTCTGTACCCTTATTCTGACCTCCAGAGCTGCCTGTACAATATAGCTGTACTTGGGCAAGACACATTTTGATCAAAAACATGGGAGGAATTTTGGTAAAAGCAAAAACAAACCCCTGGATCCAGAACAGTAAAAGTGAAAGTACCTCCCCCAAAAACAAAAGCTCATTTTTAGCTCCATCTGTTCCCACACTGCCCCCACCACCCCGGAGTCGTACCCCCAACCTTTACTATCTACTTCCCTTTAAACTATCACCCCCCGCTCCCCTCTTGAAAAGACCTGCTGAAGATTTAAAGCTTTAACTGTTCCTCATTCACTTTATTATCTGCTGCTGCTTTACTAAAACTGTTAGGGTTAAATAGTGGATTAGAGAGTAGAAGTAGTAGTAGTAGTAGTAGTAGCAGTAGTAGTAGCAGCAGTAGTAGTAGCAGTAGTAGTAGTTTGACACCAGTATCTTGCTATTTTTGCTACTTATTCAGAAGTAATTTCCCTTGTGGATAAATAATATTTGTGTAAGTCTAAGTAAGTAAGTAGTAGAAAGACTACTGCTTCTATTACTAATAAAGTACTCATACAGTATAAAAAGACATTAACAGTAATATACAGTAATACTACTACTGCAGTAATAGTATTAGAAGTAGTAGTATTTGCAGAGGCAGTTGTAGTAGTAGTGGCAAGTAGTGGTAATAGTAAAACTGGATTAATAGTAGTTGTAGTAGTAGAGTTCGTGGCAAAAGTAGCAGCAGTTGGGATAGTAGTAGTAGTAGTAGTAGTAGTAGTAGTAGTAGTAGTAGTAGTAGTAGTAGTAGTAGTAGCAGTAGGAGTAGTAGTAGCAGTAGCAATAGGAGTTGTAGTAATAGTAGTAATAGTAGTAGTTGTAGTCATAGGTGTCTTAGTTGTTGACAGTAAAATTGTGTTGTTATAGTTAATAGAAATTGCATATATTTGATACTAAGTTATATTTGTATTTGTATCTGAACTTAATTATAAAAATATATTCCAGGTTTAAATAATAAAGAAGTGCACTCAGATTAGCTCCAGCTGAAAAACACCTGAATTGTTATCGGATTAGCGTTAAATGAACGGAGGATGAGCGGTGACAAAGCGTTCAGTGTGCCAGAATCAACCAACAACATGCTCTCTAGAGTTTAAAGGTACATTGTGTTACTTTTCTGCCTGCTTGTTTCTATGGAGATGTCATTGCTCTGTCTGGAATGTTCCACAGTGTGACATTAAACAGCTCTACTTTACATTTATTCACTTACAGGTGGTTTTATAGCTCAAAAATACCTCAAAAAACAGACATTCTGACTGTGAGCGGGGTCGCCGCTCCACAGATCTGACCTGTAACATGGTCTGGTCTCCATGAAAATAGAAGGGTGGTTTCTTTCAGCATCTTCTCTGTCAATATAAATAAATAAAAGTGAAATTATTTGTTCACAACAGCTTCAGAAATGTATTTTTCCACCGCAAAGACATGATTGTTGTCAGTGAATATGACACGATTAAAAGAGCCAGTCTCTAGATGTTGTGTAATGGAGATGCTACTGCTTTACCAGAGAATGTTCCACAATATGTCATTAAACCTCTAAAATCTCTACTGAGACAAGCAGGTGATGTTACCAGGTCAAGTTACAGGTCAGGTCTGTGGAAAGGTGACCCCACTCTCAGTAATAATGTATGTTTTCAAGGTCTTTTGAGCAATAAAAACACATCTAATCAAATGCACAATAGATATTTAATGCCGTACTTTGGAATATTTCAGCAAAAACATCTCAGAGTGTCAGAACCTTCACCAGAAAAGTTCCATAGAGCAGCTTTAAGGATAGGTACACCACTCACAAAGAATGATACCGGTATTGGGAGAGACATTAGTGAGTGATTTCTAGTTCTAAACCAGGATTCAAGCAGGACAAACCCAGGTCTAAACCAGGTCTAAACCAGGACTAAACCAGGACTAAACCAGGACTAAACAAGGACTAAACCAGGACTAAACTTAAAGGCCATATATGTAACATTAGTAGGTGATTTAGTTCAGCATCTCAGGACTAAACCAGGACTAAACTAGGATTAAACAAAATTTTAGGACAAAACCAGGACAAACCCAGGACTAAAACCAGAGCTAAACCAGGACTAAACCAGGACTAAACCAGGAATAAACCAGGACTAAACTTAAAGGCCATATATGTAACATTAGTAGGTGATTTAGTTCAGCATCTCAGGACTAAACCAGGACTAAACTAGGATTAAACTAAATTTTAGGACAAAACCAGGACAAACCCAGGACTAAAACCAGAGCTAAACCAGGACTAAACCAGGACTAAACTTAAAGGCCATATATGTAACACTAGTAGGTGATTTAGTTCAACATCTCAGGACTAAACCAGGTCAAACCCAGGTCTAAAACAATACAAACCAGGACTAAAACCAGAGCTAAACCAGGACTAAACTTAAAGGCCATATATGCAGTGAGAGATTTCTAGTTCACCACCGCTTTTGTCTCTCACATCTGTTCCAATACACAACCTGCTGTCTGCGTCTCTATGGAAATGTCCCATTCAAATGCTAAAGGTCAAATCGAGACCAACCCAAACCACAACACCGGCATTAGCTTTAGCTCCAGAGCAGCTCTCCTTAAGCTTTCAGACACATTAATGGTTTTGACACGAGAGCAGAGCAATATTGTGTTTAAACTGTTTATTGTTTACATGGCAATAGTATTTTTAATCAATCTGAAACCCATACATCAGTCTGATTTTTCATTTGATTTTGATTTCTGAACATAAATAATATAGACTTTTATTAATTATTAACAAAAAACAGTCAAATTTCTTCCTCCAAAGCCTCATGTCTGCTCCAAACCACATGACCTCTCCAATAAAAACACCCAAGCTGATCATTAACCATTAGAAACGACTGAACCTCGATTAAAATCACAGCTTATTTATTTTTTGTACTTTCTACTCCACTACATTTTTGAACAGGACTGAAAAGTAAAAGTATTTTTTACTATAGTGTGAGACCTGCTGAAAAGGCTGAGGGTTTATTTGTAACATGGTTATAGTTTGAGCAAACAAAAACATAACCACAAATAAACAGAATAAATGATCGATTCCATTGTAGATTCAAATAGCTTTTCTAGATCTAAAAATCAGCACGAAATACTTTTACTCTTACTCTTTAAGTACATTTTTAAACCAACATTTTAATACATTTACTGAGGTAGATTGTGATACTTGTGATACTTTTACTTAAGTAACAATATTGAATACTTCTTCCACCACTGGTCTAGATGTAATGTCAAAACCTGAACCAGAAGCAGGGACCAAAACACGTCTGTAAACCTGTACTTAAACCTACAGCTGTGAAATGACAAGGTTTGGGACAAAAGTGTAAATATTCAACTGGAGACAGCACAGACACGACACTGTAACTGTAATATCCACTTTAAACCTTAAAAATGTACAAGGATTAAGGTGATAAAACAGCACTAAAACATCATCTGAGACAACAATGACATGAGGGATTTAAAGCCGCAATATGTAACTTTTCTGATGGGGGATATGATGTCAGACCCTACACCAAAAGCAAAACTAGCCTTATATCATGTAACAAAATCAATATCTCTAACCAAAATGTACATTAATATTGATAAAACAGACTCTTTCTGTCATCAGTCTTCATTTGACTGAAACCGTAGTTAAAACCAGGACTAAACTAAGACTAACCTGGGTCTAGCCCAAGACTAAACCTGGATGAACCCAGGATTAATACAAGAATGAAACCAGGACCCAAACTGGACTTGAACCAGGACTAACCTAGGTGTAAAACAGTAGTTAAACTAGCACTTAACCAGATCTAGAACTAGACTTAGAGCAGGACTAACCCAGGTCTAAAACAGGAGTTACACCAGGACTTAACCAGGTCTATAACAGTATTTAAACCAGGACTAACCCAGGACTAAAAGAAGACTTAAGCCAGGTCTAGAACAGTATTTAAACCAGGACTAACCCAGGACTAAAAGAAGACTTAAAACAGGTCCATAACAGCACTTAAAGCAGGACTAACCAAGGTCTTAAACTGGACTTGACCACATCTTAAACTGTACTTAAACCAGGACTAACCCAGGTCTTAAAGTGGACTTGACCACATCTTAAACTGTACTTAAACCAGGACTAACCCAGGTCTTAAAGTGGACTTGACCCTTCCCTTGCCTCCTCACCTTGACACAGAGCTCGTCCCACTGCAGATGTAAAAACTCCACTTGCTCCTGTAGCAGCAGCTCGTCCTCTGCCATGATAAACTGGGACAGGTCCATCTTCATGGTCTTCAGGTCGGACAGGCACCCAGCCCAGTCCTCCATCAGCTCCTCGCTCTCCTGCATATCAACATACCAGTCAAAAATCCACTCAGAAACACTCCCAGATATCTCCCAGAATGCACGGCGCAGAGGTCTATACGTGCAGCTATAGAACGGAGTGAGAGAGTGTTTCTGTGTGTCTGCAGTAGCTCCCTTCTCCTCCTCCTCCTCTTCCTCTTCCTCCTCCCTTCTGTCTTTAAGCCCCGCCCACAAAAGGATTACATGGGACGTCCCAGGACAGAGGGGGGGAGGGGTTAACAGAGGGGGGAGGGGGACAGTTTTGTTGTGCTAAAATCATTTCATTTAAGTATTATTATTTTAAACATGGCAAAAAGCAACATCTGGCTAAGGTGAAATGATTTAAATGAACAACATTTGACTTTATTTGAGTCGATTCAACGTGACAAGCAAAATGATCACCAATGGAATAAAGTGTTTTTCTTAATTCAAGCAACATTCCATTTAGTTTTGTATTTTAAGTGCAAAGAGTTGTTGTTTTTCTTATCTCAAGTGTAGCAAAGATGTAGTTTCATATTTTGAGTTGAAAAAGTCTGGTTCCATTCCTTTAAGTGAAATTTACTAAAATCATAGAACTTTTTTAATTCGAGTCATCTTAACTTGGCTGGATTTTAGTTTTTGCAGTGAAGTATATTTGAACATGTAGTATTTTGAAATAACATTACGCTTACTTGAGTACATTATGGGTTAGTACAACACTGATCTAAATAGACAGATTTGGTTAAAAAAAATGTATTTTTTGAGGTTTTTTTTTCTGATATTTACTGTTTCTGCTGCTGCAAAAAAAAATAAATAAATAAAATAAATAAATAAATAAAAAATAAAAACAACATTGTAACAGTATGATGAAATTAAAATGTTTGGACAACCTGTTTCTAAAATAATGAACACAATAATTACAGGGCTGACAACTTGAACTGCTGCTTAATTATATTTTGAGTTGGTCTGTACTCAGGGAGGAGTGGAGAGAGGGAAGGGTGAAAGAAGGGGTGAACAAAAGAGAGAGAGAGACAGACAGACGGAGAAGGTGGGAAGGAAAAGGGAGAGAGAGAAGGAGATTGAGAGAGAAGTGAGAGAATGAGAGAGAGTGAGAGAGGAAGAGAGAAATAAAGAAAGCGAGAAAGAGAGAGAGAGAGTGGCAGAAAGAGAAATAGGGACGGAAAGAAAGAGAGAGAGGAAGAGAAAGAGAGAGAAATAAAGAAAGAGAGAAAGAGAGAGAGAGTGGCAGAAAGAGAAAGAGGGACGGAAAGAAAGAGAGAGAGGAAGAGAATGAGAGAGAAATAAAGAAAGAGAGAGAGTGAAAGAAAGAAAGAAAGAACGTGAGAAAGAGAGAGAGAGCGGCAGAGAGAGAAAGAGACAAAGAAAGAGAGGGAGAGAGAGGGAGAGAAAGAGAGACAGAAGGAAAGAAAGAGAGAGAGTGAAAGAGAGAGAAACAAAGAAAGCGAGAACGGGAGAGCGAGCGGCAGAGAGAGAAAGAGAGACAAAGAGAGCAAGAGAGAGATAGGGAGAGAAAGAAAGAAATAAAGAAAGCGAGAAAGAGACAGAAAGAAAGAGCGAGAGAGAGGGAGAGAAAGAGAGAGAAAGAAAGAGTGAGAGAGACAGACAGACAGAAGGAGAGACAGAGCAGTCAAACCTGTTCTGAACTTGGTAAATGTTTGATTAAATAAATACAAAGAGCTCATGACAAACTGAAGCTCATTCACGTCTGTGAATTTTGGTCACTGACAATAATTTGAATATTATTTAAAAATATTCAGAATTTATACTGTTGCAGACACACGGACACATAGAAGTTTATTTAAAGAGTCCATGTTAGACTATTTTCTGATCTCTGTTCTAATGTAGTTTCCTCATCACAAACAGACCTGGAGTTGTGTTTTGTTTCATTCACACATGTTTAACACACAAACCTGCACATTTAGCACAAGTTCTTCTCTCAAACTGAAAACACTCTGTTCCACCTTGTGATGTCAGGAGGTAATACAGGAAGTGCTCCACTGTGTTTTTAAACTCCACACACCTTCACTAGAATCATTTGGATGATTTCAGTTCAGAAATGACCAATCTCTACTGAACTAAAGGTAAAATGTAGCTGTTTACTTGAGAACTACCACATCATGACATCACAAGGTGGGAACAGAGCATTTGGGATGCAGACAGCGTAATAATCAAACAAAACACAACTCCAGGTCTGTTTTTGAGGAGGTAACAACATTATAACATGGTTTAGACCTCACAAAAGTCCATTTCACGAGCGATTTAGTTCTAATCTGGTGCGGACCATCTTTGATTTTGATGAGTTTAATGTCTCTGTACTTTGTCCATTCAAATAAAGACTCATTTCGGGTAATGTAGGACCTTAAGCATTCAGAACACGTATTAAATTAATGCAACAGTTTTGGTTTGATAATATTTCCTTATTATGGTATAAACATTTGCATACAATACTGAAATCACAGCTCAGAATATATTTTGGCTCTTAATTCTGTAGTCAGTGTGGGGTGTCATTAAGTAAATACATATAGTAAAGTCTATTTAAAGCACAGGACGCCACACCTATGGTAAAGGGTTTGTTTAAGAAAATACACACACACTTTACTAATACTAATACTAATGTAGAAATACAATGTAGAAATAAAATAATAGCTATGCATATCGGTGTGCTTCGGATCTCTTCTGTTATCACAACTCCAGGTCTGTTTTTGAGGAGGAAACAACATTATAACATGGCTTAAATCTCACAAGAGTCAGTTTTGTGTAATATAAGCCCTTTAATTAGCAGGAAAGTGTTAGTTAATGTGAAATTAACAGCCAAATAAGGTTATGCAGAAGTTATCACCACATTAACCACTTATAAATATGCAAATTAGCAGCTACTTAAGCTGTTAAATGTACCCTAAAATAAAGTAGAAAAACAAAAACATTCCTGGTACTATGATACTAAGCTCTTGTATTGTAGATTAGTGGGACCAAAGATTAGAGGCAGAAAGCTGATCAGGCTGAAACCAACAGTCAAACATTAACTTTAACATGTGCTGTTCAATGATAGCTATCACAAGATAACAGCTACAACTATTTACTATTTTTATAATAATTACTTAATCACTTTTAATCACTGGGCCTTGGGAGGAATACATTTCGTTCTGTCATGTGTTTCTTTCTCGTGTTTCAATAACAAATGAAGAACCTTGAATCTTTAAGGAATAATGGGCCATTCGAGTAGAAATGATCAGGAAAAATGTATGTGGATTTTACTCAGACAGGCTATTCTGGGCTGTTCATTGTAAACATATCATCACCATGTTCCCTTTTATTGTTCTGAAAATGCTGTATTCACCAAAAATAATTGAAATGTGTAATTAGTTGTTTTTTGATGCTCTGACACAATCAACCAGTACTAAACCAGGTCTATCCCAGGTCTCAAACTGGACTAGGTCTACCTCAAGATTAAACCAGGACTAAAGTATGACTAATCCAGGTCTAAAACAAGAATGAAACCAGGACTAAACTACAAATAAACCAGGTCTAGACCAAGACTAAACCCGGATGAAACCAGAATTAATACAAGAATGAAACCAGGACCCAAACTGGACCTGAACCAGGACTAACCCAGGTCTAAAACAGGAGCTAAACCAGAACTTAACCAGGTCTAGAACAGTTCTTAAACCAGAACTAACCCAGGTCTAAAAGTGGAGTTAGACCAGGACTTAACCAGGTCTAGAACTGGACTTAAACCAGGACTAACCCAGGTCTAAAAGTGGAGTTAGACCAGGACTTAACCAGGTCTAGAACAGTTCTTAAACCAGAACTAACCCAGGTCTAAAAGTGGAGTTAGACCAGGACTTAACCAGGTCTAGAACTGGACTTAAACCAGGACTAACCCAGGTCTAAAAGTGGAATTAGACCAGGACTTAACCAGGTCTAGAACTGGACTTAAACAAGAACTAACCCAGGTCTAAAAGTGGAGTTAGACCAGGACTTAACCAGGTCTAGAACTGGACTTAAACCAGGACTAACCCAGGTCTAACAGTGGAGTTAGACCAGGACTTAACCAGGTCTAGAACAGGAGCTAAACCAGGACTTAATCAGGTCTAGAACTGGACTTCAACCAGAACTAACCCAATAAGTCACTCCCCCTTCAGAGCGCTATCACAACACAATCAGCGTAAATCCCACTAATGAAACTACTGCACATCGCATCAGGTTGTGAAGTTGTTGTGTACAGTTTTGTATCGTGTTTTTGTATATTTATGGAGAATTGTCGTGTGGGAGCAGACAATTGTGGGAGCAACTGTCTTGTGGGAGGAGCCTTGTACAGAACCTTAACTGTAAGGGGGGTTTGAATAGTGCCTGGGAGAGATCACTAGATTACTCAAACAAACATGGATGACATCTAAAACCTCTTCAGGCAGGTTTTTGATGAGGGAATAACACAGAATAAGCAGAATTCTGACACTTCATTTAACTATTGATTAAACTACACCAAAAGATATTAGTTACCTTGATAAACTGCTCCTCCGTCTGTAGATCCTCGTCGCACTCGGGCAGCGATTGGTTGAGCCTGGTTTTCACGTCCTTCAGTTGACGCGTGCTGTTGGTCAGTCTGGTTTCACAGCGCTCCCAGTTCTGACCAGAGACAAGCAAAGGATTAGCCATGTAAATAAATACATTTTGTTTATTTATTTATGTACTTATTTATTATTTATAGACAAATTGTACCTTTTTAAAACCATTCGGTTCACAATCCAGGAACCTTCATAATTCGCCACATTAAAATTGGGACTAAACCAGGACTAAACCCAAAACTAGATCAGGACTGCACAAGGACCAAACCAAGTCCACACCGGGCCTAAAACGGACTATCTGAACTGCTAAACAAATACAAGGATCCCATGTAAAGTACAGTATCATTTTTAAAGATGCATTTCAAAACCTTTCTAGTGGGAAGGTCTACTGGTGCTCGTCTCCATGGAGATGTCATAACTTTGCCTTCAATGTTCCACTGTATGGCATTTAACTTATTACTATTCATTACAGGTCAGATTTGTGGAGAGGCGAGCCCGCTTGCAGTATGTTTTTTTGTATGTAATGTATTTTTGAGCATTACAAAAACCTGTAATTTAACAAATGCAGTGGTTATGTTTAATGCCATACTGTGGAACATTCCAGGCAAGACAATAACTCCGGAAAAGTTATGTAGTGCAACTTTAACTATAGCAGTAATAACAGTAACTTGGAAAAAAATATAGAATAGAATAACCTAAACTCTGGCATTAAACGTATCTTTCTCCATGGAGACAAACAGGTTAAGTTACAGGTGAGCTCTGTGGAGAGGCGACCCCTCACAGTAAGAATGCACGTTTTTCAAAATTATTATGGCAATTACAGTAAATGAATAAATGTGAGATATCGAGTATATGTTTAATGCCTTACCTTTACTGGGAAATGTCTTTGTGGGTTTACCTTGGGTTAGACATGCTTTTACTGCCAGATGCCCTACCTGAAATCTATCTTTATAAATGGATTGCTGCTTTTTTAGAAATGTGAACATACAATTGAGCCTATAGTTCCAGATCCGATCTCTTTAGTGTAACTGAATCTCCAGTTTCTGTTGTGATGTGGGCTCTTTCAGGATGAAGTCATGGTATTGTCCGGGATCAGCTTCTGTTACTGAGAATTTAACAGCAACCTGAGCGGGCAGAGTGCGAGGCTCGAGGGCACGAGGGACAAAACCATCAAAACTTCAGTGAATACAGGACAAACGGGACAATAGTAAAGTAGAGGAGCCTGGTCCAGATGTACAGACAGGAACAGGATCAGGTTCAGTGTGAAATAGTGAAGCTTTTATTGAAATATCCACAGCCTCTGGTTAAATTTAGGTTCATTACTGACGTTTGATAGAAGACACCTGGAGTTTCCTCTTCTTTCATATTTCTATAGGACCCATACTGTGTAGAACATCACACATTATAGACAGGTGGACTATTTGTTGCCAGAGCCAGATTTTCCTATAGGCTGCATTATAATTAAATAACCTGATCATTTCAGTGACTAGAGCAAAGAACTCCCTGTATTACAACAAAAAAACAGTGTTACAACCAGCTGTAAGTTTATTTGATTTGATTTGATTTTTAGTTACCACTGTCAGACAGCAGTAATGTAGACAGCATCTAGTGGTGATATGTGAGAATACAACAGGGAAGAGTCAGCCAGGGCAATTAAAGATGGCAGATTTATTCTTCTATTCTATATTAAATCTGATGGGCCTATAGGATGGAGTGATGTCATCTGAAACAAACTTCCACTGATATCCATATGTGCATATATTTGTGCACATATATTTGTAAGTCCAGTTTTACCTTGATGATGTCTCCGGTGAGGTCCATCCTTTTGGCCAGGAGTGAGTGGAGACTGTCCCACTCATGCTGCAGCGTCCCCAGCTCCGTCTGCAGCTGGGCCTGGGTCTCCTGATCCCCCATCGAGAAGAGCTGTCGTCCCACCTCCAGAGTGTGGAAGAAACTGCTCTGGTACTGCTCAAACTTCACCTCAGTGTGCTAGAGACAACAAGGAGATGCATGATTATACAGGGAGGGGGCTCTTAATGACTCTTGGGTTTTGGGTTCAGATTGATTAAAGGCGGATGTTTAGTGAGGATGCATTGAGATGGTAATATAATCAATCAATCAAAAAAACTTTATTTACAGAGTCGTTTACAGCACTCAATCAGCTAAAGTTGTTCATCAGTTTCACTAATTTGAAGGTGCACTATGTAACTTTTTTGGTTGGGGGTCTGTCACCTGCTTGTTTCTATGGAGATGTCATTACTCTGTCTGGAATGTTCCACAGTATGACATTAAACAGCTCTACTTTACATTTATTCACTTACAGGTGGTTTTAGAGCTCAAAAATACCTAGAAAAACAGACATTCTGACTGTGAGCGGGGTCGTCTCTCCACAGATCCGACCTGTAACTCGACCTGGCTTTGTATGATAGAAAGATTTAATACCACACTGTGAAACATTCCAGACAAAGCAATAACGTCTCAATGGAAAAAAGAATTTGACAGACCATCCACCAGAAAGGTTACATAATGCAGCAGGTCAAATCCTCCAGCTAAATTAGTCCTGAGCAAGACCAGCTCAAGATCTGAAGATGGTCCCACTGCTCCTGACAGGTGTAACCCAGAGACTCTGAAGGACGGGTCAAATACAGAGGACACATTTCCCTACGGTACAATAACGTGTCCCTTACCTATTTGCATTACCTCATTTTAAGTATCTGTATGAGATAATGGTTAGAGATTTGTTGTTTGAAAACAGTTTTTTTTGTTTTGTTTTTTGCTGTGCGCTGAAGATATGCAGCAGCTGAATATAAAAGAACCAGCGAAAGAAACCAATCTAAGAAACTCTAGGTGACGCACATTTTCAGGAGACATTCAATGAAAAAAGCAATTTCAATAGTATCAATTTCAGAGGTGGTGTAATCCCTCGTTCGTCCAGGAGTGGTTCAATGTAGAGAAGGTTTCAAAGGTTTTCGAGTGAAACTGTCCACTCTAAACCTCCTCCCTTTGGGGCTGGACTTAGACCAAGATAAATTTCTAATGTCTCAAGTCGGTACTATCAAATGTAAAATGGCTTCTGGATGGGAGCGGAAACATCTTGACTGGAAAAACAGTGTCCAGATGAAACCGTAGAAACTATAGACTGACCTAAGAATTGTTGTTATTATGAAGTGCACCTGTAGGAGGAGCAGTGAGCGGCGCAGCTCCTGGAGACTGCAGTGGGACAGTCCAGCGGGGGGCAGCAGAGCGCGAGTTTGGGACAGGAAGTGGTTCAGTTTTCGGGTGGTGCGGTGGTACAGGTGCCAGTGTCGGACCAGCCCCTCGATCAGAGCGCGGCGCTGATCTGCTCTCTGCAGCGCCCCCTGCCAGTGCTGACGCAGAGCTGCCAGCTTCAACAGGAAGTCATCTCTGAAAACACAGTGAAGGAAAAAGGCTATGAACACAAACTATTGCTCTGAATATTGTGAATGTTTATTTTATGGAGACATTTCAAAATATGCACATTATACTGAACATTTTACTAAAATCAAACTATAACTGACCCATACACATTTGAAATGATCTAATTTGAATAAACTAGAATGTTTGGTATGTTGTTAGTGTGTTTAGCAGCAGTTTCTCTACCTGTGGTCGACCTCTCCTCGGTGCAGCAGGTGCAGAGCTTCAGAGATCACAGAGTGGAGGATCTGATGCCCCACAGAGAGCTCAGCCTGGAACCTCTGAAAACAACAGAGAAGACAACTGTCTGTTAAACCATGGCCATGGCTGGTGTTAAAGTTGTTATGCTCTAGAAATATCATATTTTCAATGTTCTAGCTTTGTTTTTGCCAAGTATGTCAGTTCAACATACAGTATAAGTTGCCATTTCTGGAAATACAGCCCTTTGTCATAAGATCAAGTCAGCATTTGGTAAGAGATATTCTGTTCATATCTGCTAATCAGCGGGCAGTGGTGCATAACTCCTCTTTAGCTTAAGCCTGGAACTGAAGAAGGCTATACTGAACTAGGCCCCTTTGGAAGGTAGTACCCCTCAGGATCTGCTTCAGACCCCTCAAACAGGGCTGTACGATTCACTTAAGACAGTGGAGACACTTTAAGACTGATCTTCTCTAAAGTGAACCATGGAAACAAGCCTTTAAGATCTTTAATCATAACACAGATATGAGTGAATCATAGTGATATAAATGATAAGGACCTTGTGAGTGCAGAGCTGCTGCCTCAGTCCCTGATACGACCCGGCCACGTCCACAGCCAGGCTGTCCTCCATCTTCTGCAGGAAGCACATCCAGCTCTCACACCTCTGCTCAAAGCTCTGCCCCTTCAGCGCCCCCGTCTGCATCGCACTGGAATTACACAGGAGATAATAACATTTACTAACTAATAACTACTATGCAATAACATCACATGTAGAGACTACACAGTGTGTAACAGTAACTTCACTCTACATACTGTCTAAATCAGTCCTCACCTGTGCGCCTCCTGCTGGCGGCTGCAGGCTCTGCTCCAGCTCTGGTTCAGTCTCAGGAGACGATTGGCCTCTGCATCACTGAGACACACCCCCAGACTCAACTCATTCAGGAGGTCCAGGTCTGAGGAGCGCCCCCTAATGTCTGGCTCTGCACAGCGCCCCCTAGTGTCTGAGGAGGGAGCACTGGCCTCCTGACCATCTCCCTGAGAAACAAACACGACACACGGTTACACAGCGGGTCAGACAGCAGCAGGTGCAGGAGGTTACAGGTTAGACAGGGGTAAGAGCAACAGGTGGAGGAGCTGGAGACCGGTGCAGAGTCGACAGGTGCTGAGTAAGAGGGTTAGACGGAGGATGAATGAATGTGGGTCGAAAGGGGCAGGGCTTAGAGAGCATGAATGAACTGACACTGTGCCATGTGCAATAAGAATATGTGTCATTAAAGCGGAAATGTTTAAAATCACACTGTTACTAAATGCCCGTAAAGGTCCTATATTACTCAAAATGGACTCTTGTGAGCTTTAAGCCACGTTAGAATGCCATTACCTCACCAAAAACAGACCTGGAGTTTGTTTTCTGTTTTGTGATGAGGAAACATTATAACATCAGATCAGAAAATAGTGTATTATGGGAACTTTAAATGATTCTTACATTCATTACATTGTACAACAGCCAATTTGACAAATGCAACTACAATTTAGTTTAGCTACTTATAGTGTTATGCAAACTAGGGTTGTACAATCTGATACTAAAACTAAAGCTAGTATCAGGTACATCCTCGTCTGAAGAAAGAAATCACATAAATAAGACAAAGTTGGGCCTTTCCTGAATAGTTCAGTGATCTTCATGTATATCGGAAGCAGTACATGACAACACAATAACATGAATGAAACTACTTTTACTTTATGTTGAAAATTACATACAAGTAGCACTGTCCAGAAATAATGTTTTGTGCATCTACTGTGGTTTCGAGTATTAGAATCCAGTTTGAAATTTTAATATTGCGACTTGTAGGCTTGTTGCTGTTTAAAGCTGAACATTTTATTATATTTTGCCAACTTTTAGTCCTTAAAACGTCCTCGGTGGATTCTAATAAAACACTGAATCCAAACCGCACTATTAAACACAATACATGTTACTTCTTTTTCATTTGGCTGGAGAATAGTCACTGGTGTGTGTTTAAATATAGCGCTCACAGGTAGAGACAGGAGGGACTTAAGGAGGAGGCGAGTAGATGTGGGTCAGAAGGACTGGGTCACAATGTAAAAGATAAAAGCAAAGATGACAATGTGACAAGATGAACCAGGAGGATAAAAACATGAAAACCCCAGTCCTGTACAATAAAATGGACAATGTAAATAAAAAAAAACAAGTCCTTTTGCCATCGAGTTAACCAGGAATCAATAAAGAACAAGGCAATGCTCTGGACTATTGAATGCAGATTCTGACACCACAGACACAAAGACTTATTTTAATACAACAGAATATAACACAAAATAGTAGTAGCTTCTTTTAAATTACAATCTGGTTTTATAATACTGTAGTTCTGATATAGATCAAGACTATCCAGAAAAGGTCTGACTTTGCCCTATTTATGCGTTTTGTTTAAGTGTTGATGTTTGACGTTTTAATACTGGTTTTAGTATTTAGTATCAGTCATTATTTGGATAGATTTTTGACCATATTAGCAATAATTTTCAATCAGGAAGTGGAATTACAGTATAAACCACAAAAATGCCAAATCTTGGGTGAAATTGGTAAAAAACATTGAGCAAAATCTTAAATATAATAATGTTAATTAGTGTACCGTGTCAGATGCACTTTAACTCAGCTCCTCCTCTCTCCTCTTTCATATCTGTTCATTGTTAGACTCACCTGTGTCTGTGCTGGGGCCGTCCTGTCCCACTGCTGCAGCTCTGTCTCCAGCTCTGACAGTAACTCTGAGAACTGCTCCAGACTCTGAAACTCCTCCTACAAACGAAAGAACAAACACAAACAGAAGGAAAGACAGGCCAGAGAGAGGGAGGAAGGAAGGGAGGGGGAGGTAAGAAGAGACAGAGCGAAGGAGAGGGAGAAGAGGGAGAAGGAAAGGGGGAGAAACGAATACAGACACAACAGGAGGACAAACAGTGTCAACACAAGTGGGTCAGAGAGGTGAGACAGAGGAGACTAGATTAGTCTACCACTAACAAATGGAGAATGGTTTACAAGTGTTCCCATCTAAGGCTCGGGCTCATATATTTACTCAATTTATTGCAACTGCAAAAACGAGATGCTCTCTGGTATTTTCGTTTTACAAAAAGTAGCTCACAGGGGGAAAAAGGCTGGAATTCCCGTGGTATAGATAATACACAAACAATGTAATAACAATGTACAATCTTATTTATTAACATGCAGAGGAGAGGGTCAGAGGAGCAGAGGAGAGGGTCAGAGGGTCAGAGGAGGAGAGGAGAGGGTCAGAGGAGCAGAGAAGAGGGTCAGAGGAGCAGAGGAGAGGGTCAGAGGAGCAGAGAAGAGGGTCAGAGGAGCAGAGGAGAGAGAGTCAAAGGAGAGGGTCAGAGGAGCAGAGGAGAGGGTCAGAGGAGCAGAGGAGAGAGAGTCAAAGGAGAGGGTCAGAGGAGAGGGTCAGATGGAGTAGAGGAGAGGGTCAGACGAGAGAGTCAGGTGGAGCAAAGGAAAGGGTCAGAAGAGCAGAGGAGAGGGTCAGAGGAGCAGAGGAGAGGGTTAGAGGAGCAGAGGAGAGGGTTAGAGGAGCAGAGGAGAGGGTCAGATTACCTGCAGTATTTGTAATTTCAGTTTTAACCCCTGGTTCAGCTGCAGAACACCACGTGACAACCTCCTGGTCTCTGATTGGACGAGAGCAGAGGAGGGTGTGTCCAGGTTAGAGGTCAGGTGTTTAGAGGCGTCTAACACCAAATGTAGGTCGTTCTGCAAACTGTCAACTCTGGACAACAAATCCTGAAACAAAACAAAAGTATTTTTTTGAATGTGCAAAGAATTATTAATCTTGTCAACAACCCACCAAGTTTTAGATTTGTGATGTTTGAAATCAAAAATGTTAAAATGGAGAACTGGATTTTTTTTTCTTGAGGCACACTGTCTCAAATGTAAGGAAAAGTACATTATTTAAATTAAATCTTTTAGTCCATTGCAAATTTGAACTGTATGTAGCCTGCCCTCTTATACAGTCCCTGACAAAAGTCTTGTCGCTTATCCATTTTGTAGAAACAAAAGCTTATAACCTGACTTTAAATTAATCGATTGGTTTTAGAAATGTCTCATATGAAAGCTAAAACCCTCCCAAATTATGCTCAATATACTAAAATAAATTTGCTTCACTGAAGAAAGATTGATCATTTAATGAACACAGAAAGGTCAGATTTTGGCAAGACAAAAGTCTTGTCGCCTACAGAAAATTGAACAAATAATTTACTTCAAATACAAAAATATGTTGCATAACGTCAGTGAATTAAGTAGTGGTGCTGTGAGATCCATATTTAATATCTTGTATGACTTCCATGAGCTTGAAGGACTGCATCCATGTGGTTTGACAATGATTCATACAATTTGTTGATGAAGTCATCAGGAATAGCAAAGAAAGCAGTCTTACATGCCTCCCAGAGTTCATCAAGATTCTTTGGTTTTGCCTTCCATGCTTCCTCTTTCATTCTACCCCAGACATGCTCAATGATGTTCATGTCTGGTGACTGGGCTGGCCAGTCCTGGAGCACCTTGATCTTCTTCGCCTTGAGGAACTTTGATGTAGAGATAGAAGTATGCGATGGAGCACCATCCTGCTGCAAAATTTGACCCCTTTTATGGTTGGGAATGTAAGAGGTAGCTAATACTTCTTGATATTTTAGGCTATTGATATTGCCTTCCACCCTGCAAATGTCTCGCACACCCCCATACTGGATGTAACCCCAGACCATGATTTTTCCGCCACCAAACTTAACTGTTTTCTGGGTGAATCTTGGATCCATGCGGGCTCCAGTAGGTCTCCTGCAATATTTGCGGCGGCTGTGATGTAATTCAACTGAGGATTCATCTGAGAAATCCACCTTCTGCCACTTTTCCAGTGTCCATCCTTTTAGCAGGCTGTGGGCCTTGGCAAATGCCACACGGTTTTTTTATTGCCTTTTGTTTAGTGCTGGTTTCTGTGCACTGATTCGACCATGGAGGCCATTTCGAGACAGAATTCTACAAACTGTTCTGGTTGACACAGGGACTTGAGGTGACCAGGCCTGGTGGAGCTCTGCTGCAGTGGAAAAGGGGCTGGCCTTGGATTTTCTAATCAACAAACGATCCTCCCGAGCAGTTGTCTTGCGGGGTCTGCCGGACCTGGGCTTGTCAAAAACATCTCCAGTCTTTTCAGATCTTTTTCTTATTCTTTGTACTTGACGCTGAGACACATTGAAGGTGTCAGCCACCTCAGCAGTGGATCTGGTCTTCAGCCTCTTGATAATTAACGCTTTGGTCTCAGGGTGGATCTTAGGCATGTTGTCAGAGGTCAAGTTGCAGTTGATGTGAAGGTCTGGTGTGCTGGGGTTCTTTTTATACACACCCACTAATTGATTGATCAGTAACTGATCACAGGTGAGGCTGTAATCCAGGATTGGGTGCATCATATGACAAGGCGACAAGACTTTTGTCTTGCCAAAATCTGACCTTTCTGTGTTCATTAAATGATCAATCTTTCTTCAGTGAAGCAAATTTATTTTAGTATATTGAGCATAATTTGGGAGGGTTTTAGCTTTCATATGAGACATTTCTAAAACCAATCGATTAATTTAAAGTCAGGTTATAAGCTTTTGTTTCTACAAAATGGATAAGCGACAAGACTTTTGTCAGGGACTGTACTGCACTAGCACTGAGGCTGGAGTTTAGGTAGTGACCAAAATGATTGTACAGTTGTATGATATTTTTCCCACCTGTGTGCGTTGTATTGTCATAGTCATCTGCTCCTCTGTGTCGTCAGCTTGTGTTGTGCTGATCACAGACGACGCTTCGCTCTGCAGAGACTTCAGTCTATGAGAAAATGAATCTGCGAGTTGATGGTACTCCTCCCAAACAGAGAGGGCGCTCTGGCTTTTCTGTAGCATCTTATTCAAAGAGTCGGAAACTGTGGACCACCTGAAGAAAAAAAAAAAAAAAAAAACATGAAAGAATTTATAATGGGATTTCAACACAGCAGCTTTTCTATGTTTATCAAAAGTAAAGGTGCACTATATACTGTCTCCATAGAGATGTTATTTTTTTTCATGGAATGTTCCAGTATGGCATTAAACTTATCTATCAATCATCTATCAGTGGAGACAAGCAGGTGACACAACAAAGGTAAATTACAAGACAGATCTGTGGAGAGGTGGTCCCATTCATGGTAACAACTCATGTTTTTAATGTAAAAACTCCTATTATTGAATAAATGCAAGATAGATAAGTTTAATGCTATACTGTGGAACATGCTAACATTCTAAGAACATCTCCATGGAGATAAGCTGGTGACTGACCATCCACCATAAAGTTACATAGTGCAGCTGTAAAGCACTCCCTCTGTTGTTCAGGAGATAAACCGTGGATAAGTCTAAGCTCTGACCTGTGCCTGAGCGCTGTGGTCTCCATGGTGATGAGAGCAACAGCAGAATCATGGAGCAGGTCCTTCACTGAGGCTTCGGTTTGAAGAAGTTTGTCCCAGTCTGAATTTGAGATCTCCAGCTCGTTATGGACAAGCTACAGGAGAAGAACACATATAATTACACAAATGGACAATACAAGAAAACATGGGGTAGAGCTTAGCTGGTGGAGGTCCGTCAAATGCTTTTCTCCATGGAGATGTTATTGCTTTGTCTGGAAAGTTTCATAGTATGGCATTAAACCTTTCTATCTTCATGGAGATCAAACCAGACCAAGTTTTCAGGTCAGATCTGTGAAGAGGCGACCCCCGCTCACAGTCTATTTTTGAGCTATAAAACCACCCGTAATTGAATAAATGTAAAGCAGATCGGTTTAAAGTCATACTGTGGAACATTCAAGCAAGAGCAATGACATATCCATAGAAACAAGCAGGTGACGGACCCTCCACGAAGAAAAGTTACACGATGCACCTTTAAATGTATTTATTTAAGCAATAGAAATATGACATGGTTAAAGTAAAGCAAGGGCATCTGTTTTTCTCGGTTCTTGCAGTGGTATCAGCAGCTTTTATTCTTGTATAAAAGCTCGTATTCTCACCTGCAGTCTGTGGCAGAGTCGTCTCATTGCCTGTAGACTCATGTTTGGTCCACTGTTTAAATCCAGACTCTGAGAAATCTTCACTGTTTTGATCTTTAACAGATTCAGCTGTTTGTCCAATGAGTCCCACTGATTCTGAGCTTCAAGTAAGTGATGTTTCAGCGACTCGTTCTGGGGAAAAACATTTGGATCCATGTTAATTAACTTTGCTTAACTGTGATGATGATGAATGTAAACAGTTCTGCAGTTTTATATATTTTCATTTACAATTAACTAATACGTTTTTGAAGTATAATACCAGACTGAGGAATTTTATGTACAAATACCAGTTTTAGTTTTCAAAATGATCTAAATCAGTGGTTCTAAAACTTTTCAGACTGTTGTTTCCTCATCACAAACCCTGCACATTTAACCCTTCATATGTGATGTCCTTTGGTAATAAAGGAAGTGCTCCACTGTGTTTTTAAACTCCACTCACCCACGCTAGAATCATAACATAACTCCAGGTCTGTTTTTGATGAAGGCACAATATTTTACACATGCACATAATCCATTATATGTAAATGTGCAGTGAAAGAAAAGACCGCACACAACTGTTATTACAAAATACAGAAAATTATACATTCATTACCTTTAATTTGAGGTTGTCACAGTCCAGAGAAGTGTTTTCAATCTGAGACATGATTTCACAGATGCTGCTTCCTGTTTTATTTTGAAATTTCTTCTTAAATTCCCATAGAGCCTCTGACTGTAGCTGTATCTTCTGCTCCAGCTCCTAAAATAAAACAGAACCCATAATACTGTCTGACAAAGAGCATAGACCAAATTGTGTCTCTGTACAACTCAAATATTACCATGAATTACACAATAGTTATACACAAATATATTGTGATTAGACTAATAAAAATAAATGTCATCTTTATGTTGTTAAGTGAATGTTTAATCACAAAAATGCCGTCCTTGCCTGTAAATTATCACAGAATTTTGAACAAAAGAGGTTGAGGGATTCCTTTTTAAGATTAAGTGCTACTTCACATATTTCCGTATTTTTCTTTTCAACTTTCTTTTTTTTTTTTTCCACACAAACAGCAACTTAAAGCGACCATCTGTAATTAGACTGGCTGACCTTCCCCTGTTGTATTCTCACATTTCACCACTAGATGCTGTCTACATTGCTGGAGTCTGATAGTGTGCCAGCTTTGGTCTGACAAAAGAAGACCAGAGAGCTCAGGTGAGTCTGAACCATAGGCCGTGTCTCAATTCGGGGTCTGCAGCCTCCGGAGGCTGGTTTTTCGGCCACATACGTCACTTACGGCGCGACAAGGCCTGTCCCATTTCATGCAGCCCCTCAAATGCAGCCTGAAAACATCCGAGTATCCTTCGTGGCCTCATATATCCCAGGATGCACCGCACGCTACTTCTTCTAAGGGAGAAAATGGAGTCTGCGGCTGCATCTTCTACTAGTTGCAATTTTACTTTTAAATGTAAGTACTGGTTTACCTCACCTAAATTAATTCTAAGTTGCTAGCTACATGAAACTGTCCCATTTTGCCAACAGCCTTGTGGTTCACTTTTTCGAAGGCAAATTGAGACACGGCCATAGAGTGTGTGTAGTATCTGCTTTACCTTTTTAACCCCCCTTTAAGTGCGTTATGAGGCCTCTGCATATTAATCTGTCATAATGGCCTGAGAGACCCCTAACTCTAATGAACATCTGGAAATGTTTAAGTCTAAATCTTGGACATATAGACGTAGTCAGATTACAGTGGGATGTGTCATAGAAAGCCATATATATGTGGGCAAATCCTTTTTTCGGGGCGATACCAGATTGGCTATACTCTGTTTTTGTAATAAATAGTATTGCACTATCAGAGCGTCTGTCTTTTTGAATGATTTTTGACACCTCTTCCTCAGCCCAGGAACCACACAGTGGGTGAGAAGCTGCATTGGAATTTAAACTACATGTGTATATATAAATGGACATAGCTAACCCGCTAGCTGCCTTGTTCCACATAGGAAGTGAATATGGGCTTGTTTCCGGCTCCATCGACTCTGGCTCCAATTGACTTTACATCACCCCTCTCTCTGTAACTGCTGCAGAGAGCCTCGTCGTTTTGGTCTTAAAAAGTTCATATTAACCCGCTCGACGTGATCCTGATGATTTTATTTTGCTATTTTATCCTTAAATAAATCCCATTTCCTAATATGGCACCGGCTTCAAATTCACTCCTAAAACTGCTAGCATCATGAGCCTCATTTGACTTCTTTATACAGTCTGTGGTCTGAACAAAAGGCAAACAAATCAAATACAACTTACAGATGGTAACCCAGTATCCCACCAAACCAAGTTATAATTAGAAAAACCATGAAAACCCGTTAAATGCCCTTTAAACGCTGGATATTGCAGTGTTGCTGACCTGAGTTAGTGTGAGGCTCCTCTGGATCTGCTCCACACTGTGAGGTCTTTGGGTTGAGTCCATCCAGATGTTCTGCTCCTGGATCCAGTTGTGGAGCTTCTGTAAACAGGACTCTGCATCTGTCCTCAACCTCTGCTCCTGCTCCACAGAACTCACCTGGAAATCAGATTGACTCTTTGAGCTTAAAGCCATGTTACAATGTTGTTATCTCCTCAAAAAACAGACCTGGAGTTGTGTTTTGTTTCATTCACATGTTTAACACAAAAACATTATCACATAGATCAGAAAACAGCCTAATATGGGCCCTTTAAATCCTGATCATACCTGAGACATGAGCTTGTGCTGCAGACTGATCCAGCGGTGGTGGAGTCGACCCTGTTCCTCTGAAAACTGGTTCCTCTCACAGCGCCTCTCGTGGTCCTCTGTGGTACTACATGTCGGCAGAGGCTGGTTTATCAAGTTCAGAGTGGCCTGATGAGCTGCCATCTCTTTCTGGAAGTCCTTTAAAAATACGAAGGGGCACACAATGGCTAGTGGGTTAGCTATGTCCATTTATACAGTCTATTCTGTTAATTACTAGGCCTGTAATTAGATATTTGCATACTAAGTACTGATACCAACATTTGAGCCGATCTCTGCATTACTCTCATGCGTTTAGGAGACTTTAATCTAAACCTTACCTTGCAGATTCTAAGAAGGAGCTCAGGGTTCATCTGGTCAATGCTAATTTGATCATTCAGTTCTGATTCTGCAGCATCGAGCCAGGACTGCAGCTCCTGTAGCGCTCCCTGCTGTGTCAACGACTGCAACCAGCGCTGAAAAAAGGAAAAAGAAAAGTCTTGAAACCACAAAGTACATTTTTATATCCCAGACTGCTATGTAAATCGTGTTTTTTGTGTTTACTTATGCTAGTATTTGTCGACACTTTACAGAAAGACAAGACTTTAAAGGCTATTTAGGTTACTTCATTTAAACTGTAGAAAGTATGATCCGTGATGGAGAGCTATGAAAAGAATGGACATTTTTCTAGTGCGTTTTTGACTCACGATCGGGCTGAAAGGATTCTGTTCTAAATGGATTTGGACTTTTGTCACAGATATTATGAAATCTTTTATGTTTAAGGACAGACACAAAAATGCGACCAACTAAATCATATCTGTAGGAGCGGAGCAAGAAACACAAAGGTTCAAATCATTTCATATTGTCACCATAGACTGTATATATATGTATAAATGGACAAGTTCCAAATAGGAAGTTTGCATGCGGCTCTTCAGGCTCCTACTGATTCTGGCTCCCATTGACTTACACTGGAATATTGTCGTCCCTCTCTCTGTAACTGCTGCTGTGAGCTTTGTCATTTTGGTCTTTAAATTTTCATAGTAACCCGTTCTACATGATCCTGGGTTAAAAATATCTACGCTATGGGTGACGTCACACTCGCTTAATCCACTTTTTTATACAGTCTTTGATTGTCACATAAAGCTTTGGTCATTTGTAGGCTTTAGGGTTGTCAAAAGTATTGAAAATCAGATACTAATCGATACTAAAACTAATACTGAAATTAGATATTAATTTGAGCAGGTATCGATACTAAAAAGTAACAGGACAGAAGTGAGCCTTTTCCGAATAGCTTTAGAATGATCTTGAACTGTATCAGAACAAGTATAAGAGAACACTGGTAGTAGTAATATACAAAAGGGGGTAGTTATTTTCAGTCAATTAAACCAAAGTACTTTCCCATGTGGCCTTATATCTGTGTAAGTGGTCCAGGTAGGTTCCACAGTGGTCCATGTGTGTATAGTCTCTCACCTGGGTATTATTTGTTAAATCATTTGTACCTTATGAAGTATTTGCAGTAGAGCAGGCACCTCCGCCCTCAGACTGGACCACTGCAGCTCCATCTGCCTGACTCTGGACCAGACTGAGTTTGGATCTGGGTCTTTCTCTGTGTCCTGGTCTTTGTCCAAGTCTGGGTTGTGGATCTGGAGCAGCTGTGATCCTGTGGGCTTCACTGCAGCTCTCAGTCCGGCTCTGGACTCAAGCTCTTTGGACAAATTCTAACAAAGAAAAAATACAATATATTACAGTACAATAATGTGTCTGAAATATGTTTTAAATTCCCAAACAATAACATTTAAAGTCCCTGTACCAGAGTTTTCCCATGTGTTTGAGCAAAATTGAAAAATAAAAAAATAAGTCCACTGTGTACTGTCTGCATCTAACTGTAAACTGTTTCATCATCCAAGAATCAGGAAGTATGCCTTAGCATGCTAGTTGCTGTTAGCTTTACTGTGATGGCAAAACACTGCTCTGGTCTCCAAGTTGTGGAAAGTCCTTATAAACTCATCATGGTGAATATTTAGGATGTTCTGAATGCATAAGGTAAGAGAGGAAGAACTTTGGACCACTGCAGACTGTTTCAAATGATCTAGTTCTGTTGTTAAGACAGGAAAAAAAATCAGGTACAGCTCCTTTAATCATAATATAATATAAGTCAATTATTATTATATTAAGGTATATAGGTAAAATGACTAACACTCACCATAATTTGTAGAAAATGTGTTTTTCTGGCACAGGTATCTTCTTCCTCATTGGCTGAGAGAAGGGCCTGCTGCTTGTCAATCATGTCTCTAGCCCCGCCCATCCATTCAGCGAGTGCAGCCGAGTCACATACAAACCTACACATAAAAATCATGATTTGATAAAATGTATTATTTACATTTGGAAAAAATTATAAATTCTTTACATGGTCAAACTTAATAATTATAATATACAGTATGTTTATGTTTTTTAACAAACTCAACAAAGTATTTTATTCATGAAAAGTTAATTTGCTAACTATAACTTATATTTGATCCACTTAATTAACCCACTTAAATGCATAAAGGAATGACCTCAGTGAACTATATACAAAAATAATAAAAGTTTTTATATATTTGTTTTGTATATTGAATCAAAATTCCATTTCAAAACAACATTTAGACATTTTATAAGAGGTGAAAGAATAAAAAGTAATAATTGTAAAGAAAGTCTGACCTTCTCCTGAGTTTAGTGATTCTGAGCACTGTGTTGCGTTCATGGTCCACTCTTTGTGTCAGATTTTTCCATCTCGAGTTAATTTTCCTGCAGACAGAGCCCACTCCTCCACAGCCACTGATCTGCAGCTCTGAGCCAGACTTCAGCAGACGAGACACACGACAAGAGCTTTCACCCAAAACATTTAATATGTCCTGCAAGAAAAAATATCATTACAATGCATCCTCTGCTCCTCTGATCTTCTCCTCTGCTCCATCTGACCCTCTCCTCTGCTCCATCTGACCTTTTCCTCTGCTCCTCTGACCTTCTCCTCTGCTCCTCTGATCTTCTCCTCTGCTCCATCTGACCCTCCTCTGCTCCTCTGACCCTCCTCTGACCCTCTCACTGTCCCTCCTCTGCTCCATATATTCATTGTCGCTCCTCTGTTCATGTCATTCAGAATCCTCTCCACTGTACTGATGAAAAAACACCCCAAACTCTAACGTAAAATGTGTCAATAGTGATAATACCTGGCAGATGGAGAGGTAGTTTGCTACGTGCTCGTCTGAGTCCCACTCCTGAGGCATGATGGGAAATGAAGTCTCTGTGTTTCTCAGCAGGGAGTCCATCCAATCACAATCCTGCTCCCACTCCGTCCACAGCTACAGTAATGACACAGACGGGGTTTTAATCAAAGTCGTATTAACGGACTCAGGGGTAGTTATTTGTTCTATTAGCTTTTCACATGTTATTTGACAGTGCAAAATCCAGGTTTACTCCAGTAAAAGTAAGAAGGACATAAATTAAATGAAGATAAACTTACTATTCTTTGAATCATCTAATAATGCTGTTTCTTCATTACAAAAAATACATTTCATTTATGCATGTTTGAGTAATCCAATACATTTAGTCTCTCTCTAGAAATGTAAAGTGCTTAGTTCCCCCTCATGATGTCATTAAGTGTGAGTCACTTGTGTTTTTAAAGTATTTACCAAAATTGTCCTGATCATTTTTGGTTCTCAAATTGATTTCACTATAAAAAATCTCTCGCTAACCAACCTCAACGCTAACAGCTATTGTTTTTAACCTCATTTGAACTGCTTCATTTTTAGTGCATAAAAAATGACTCTGCAACTGGTTCACTGTGGCAACCCTGAAATTAAAGTTCTGCTAATTACATTTAAATAAAACTCTACATCTTTCAGCTCAATAATTAGATCTGATTTTGAAGAGAAATCTGATCATCAAAAGCACCTGGTGACACGTGTCGGTGAATCAGTGGATTTTTAGAATAACGGTTGTATTTGGAAGACAAAGTACAATGAATTTTAAAATAACTCCTTCAGTCTTTAACATTTTCTGTTTCATTTTTCTCTTTTCCACATTAGTTTGTCCTTTTTTGCATAATTGTTCTGCGCAGGTGTGAACAGTCAGAAAGAAATCAGATTATGATCAGATTTTGGTGTGCGCGTAAACATAGCCACTGTTGTAATATTAAATGGAATAGTTTACCTGTAGTGTGAGCTCCATCTTGGTCCCAATCTCCAGCCCGTGCTCTTGAAGTTGGATCACCTCCTCCTTCAGGTTTTCCACAGTTTGTTGGGAGTTTTCTGGGAATCTTTGAGACAGGAACTGCAGGGTCTGAAAATGCTGGTGTAGGAACTGGAAGAATTTCTAAATGTGGAAAAAAATGAAAGAGAACTGATTACTTGGCAGATTTTAAAAAAGTGATTAATACTACAAGTGAATCCTCTGCTCCATCTGACCAGCTCCTCTGCATCCTGATTTCACACCAGCTAGTTTCAGGTTTTCTTTCACTATAGCCATAAATCTTCTCTTTGGTCTTCCTCTAGGCTTCCTGTTTTCCTGGAAGTTCTAAACTCAACATCATTCTACCCACATATTCACTCCTCTTCCTGTCTGCTCCTCTGGCTCTTCTCCTCTGGCTCTTTTCCTCTGGCTCTGCTCCTGTCTGCATTACTTCTTTCACTGACCGTATTGCTCTTGATGTGTTCCTGGAGCTGTCCTTTGCTCTGCAGTGAGATGTTTCTGGTCTGGAGAAGGTGGACTCTCTCAGATCCAGCAGACAGGAGCTCTCTGAGGCTGAGGAGCAGCTGGTCAAACATCTGCTGAAGATCTGAGCTGCTCTTCAAGTCCATGAAACGAGACGAGACTCCGAGCAACGCACTGTCCAACTCCTCCTGAACATGAAAAAATACAGAGCAAAATGTGAAAGAGGAGCCAAGGACAATAATAATAATAATAATAATAATAATAATAATAATAATAATAATAATAATAATAATAATAATAATAAATTTTATTTGTAATTCACTTTACATTTCAACAAAATCTCAAAGTGCTACACAGCAGATAAATTACATAAAACACAATTAAAAACATGCAAAAAGGAAAAACACTATATATACATACAATGGTTATCATGTCATAAAAGTGTGTTAATAGGCCATTTTAAAAAGAAACGTTGGAGTTTCTTGTATTATACATGACATTACAAGGTGGAACAGTATTTTTTTGGTTGGAGTGGAAAACTAAATCTACAGGGTTTGTGTGTTAAACATGTGTGAAATAAACAAAACACAACTCCAGGTCTGTTTGGGAAGAAGACAACATTATAACATAGATCTGAAAACAGAGTAATATAGGCCCTTTAAAGCTCTAATGTAGCATAAATAAATAAAAATAAAAATCCTGGTACCTGCAGCTGTGAGGCCTGGTGGAGCACAGACTGGGGCAGAGTCTGGTTCTGCAGCAGAGACTTGAGCTCCTCAGACTGGAGCTGCAGAGAGGACTGGACCTGAGAGACATAAGGTAAAGGGAGGTGTAAGGACCAGGCTCAGTTATATGATACGCTCCGATCTTCCAAATGGACTTGTCTCAAAGCTGTACCTGCAGGGCCTGAGTGAGGCTGGGCGGGTCTGGTCCGTGTGTTATTTGGTGAACAGTGAGTTGGTTAGAAGTGAAGGCTGCATGCAACTCTGTCAGAAGAGTCTGTTAGACACACAGACAACAGCGTGCCATCATGAATTAGAATACAGAATTGATCACTTGAATTAAAATGTATATAAAGTTTAAACTGAAAATCTGTGTCTTTGTGTCTTTATGGTTATTTCAGTTAGTCAGTTTTCTAATATGGCACTATTAGTAATGTCCTAGAAATGTTTAGTTATTGGCCAAAAATGAGTTTCATCTATTGAACAGTGTTGAAAAAAGATAAATAGATAATGCGATGTCATCATTTGGATTTTGGATTTGTTCAAACTATGAACTTTTATGGTTTATAGAAATTGTGGTTATAATGTTATAATGTTGTTATAATGTTGTTTCTTCATCACAAACAGACCTGGAGTTGTGTTTTGTTTCATTCAAACATGTTTAACACACAAACCCTGCACATTTAGGCTGAGTTCTTCTCTCAAACAGAAAACACTCTGTTCCACCTTGTGATGTCATGTGGTAATACAGGAAGTGCTCTACTGTGTTTTTAAACTCCATACACCTTCACTAGAATCATTTGGACACTTTAAGCCCTGGAAATGCCTACCTTTGACCAAAAGGTAAAATGTAGCTGTCAACTTGAAAACTACCACTTTATGACATCACAAGGTGGAGGAGCTCATTTTGAGTTTTGGAGACAGACCAGGATCATTCAAAAATGTGTGAATGAAACAAAACACATATGTTTTTGATGAAGTAACAGCATTATAACATGGTTTAAAGCTCACAAGAGTCAATTTTGTGTAATATTGAACCTTTAAATGACAAGAGGCTTAATTAGTGGGAAGACTTCATGTTTTTTATAAGCTGGTTCCTGAGCTGTATTATTTCAAAGTAAATTATAGCAATCAGATTACTTTCAGAGGGAGTTATCCATAATCAGATCAGTTCCATGCGGTTTCCCATACCTTTGCTGTAGCGGTTTCCTCCTGGAGTTTCCTCACTGCTCCGTCTCTCTGGCCCAGAGCTGTTCGAATCACAGGGAGAACCCTAACCACAGTCTGCAGACACTCGTGACCTCTGCGTGACCCCAGGAAACACTTGAACTTTGACCCCTCAGACTCCAGCGCTCTGCTCAGAGAATCCAGCTCTGAAGACACGCCCTGGAAGTAAAACATAAACCATCATAACTTTTTTAAATACAAACTTTTATGTGAAGTCAGGGGCCTAGAAAATTCATTTTTGATGCTCTGAGTCTCCCCTCCCTTTGCATCCCGCTAATGAAACTACAGCACATCACATCTGTGTACAGTTTTGTATCATGTTTTTGTGTATTTATGGAGAATTGTCGTGCGGGAGCGTGGGTGACGTAGGCTTGTGGGCGGAGCTTTGCACAGAATTTTACAGCTAAACGTAAGAAGGGTTTGAATAGGGCCTGGAAGAGATTGTTAATTACTCAAACATGCATGAATGACATTGAAAACCTCTTCAGGCATGTTTTTAGTGAGGGACCATTATAACTTGGTAGAAAACTCAAATATGTTTTGTATAATATCCCCTCTTTAAAGCAATATTAACTTATAATCGGAAACTATGAACACAATTTGAATTATATTACTTTTATTGGGCCTCAAAAAACTCTAAATACGGTCTTGTCAAGGTTTTGTCTAATCGAAGTCCCACCTGTAGTTGAAGAAGTTCTTGTTTTCCCTCCTCTTCAGTGAAAACACCGACAGGAGACAGCAGCAGGTTGGACAGAGCGGACAGAGACAGGGACGCACCGGTCAGTAAATGAAACGCACCCTCCTCCACAGACTGGGGACTCACATCCTGAAGGCAAGAGAGAAGAACTGAAGTCAAAGCTACGATCTCATCAAGTAAATAAAGTCACTTCAGCTCTAGTATTTTTTACTTTAAAGGTCCACTGCGCAACTTTTCTGGTGGAGGGTCTGCCACCTGCTTGTCTCCGTGGAGATGTTATTGCTTTGCCTCCTGTGTTCTATGGTATGACTTTAAACATATCCATCTAGCATTTATTCACAATCATTCCTTCTGTGAATAGGGGCGCCTCTCCACAGATCTGAACTGTAATGTAGTGCAATGCTGTAACCTGCTTGTCTTCCTTGTGATAGATAGGTTTTATCTACTGTATACTGTGGAACATACTAGACAAAGCAATAATCTTTCCACAAGGCGGTCTCTTCAATAGAAATGTTACGCAGTGCACCTTTAATTCTTACACGTTTCAGTTTAGTGTAATTTGTTACAATGGATTCTTAATAATGAGGCAATCTTATATACTATATGTGGTGGTAGTCGATTTGAAAATGTTTTGTGTAAGTCCAACAGTTGTGTCGTGATTACAAAAATTATTTTCTTTTCACATTTCACTTGTATGTTTCCATGGAGATGTTATTGCTTTGTCAGAAATGTCATTCACTCAGCTTACAGAATACAGGAAGAATGAATGATTTTAGTGTTTTTTGTTTTTTTTTTGTTTTTTTTTAGCAATGCAAACACCTTTAATTGAATTCCATACTGTGGCAGACCCCTCACCAGAAAAGTTACATATTGGACCTTTAAAATATAATAACAATAACTACAATGTTTTCAGTATGAAGAATTAAGCTATACCGTTACACTCAAGTCATTTGGTTAACCTTTTATAACTGATAATCAAATAGCATTGTGTTTCATTGTGCCTCTGCAAAAACCACACTACACTAGCGCCCTCACCTGGCCACTCCCCTGCGCGCTCCTCTCCCCCAGCTCTCTCGTGAGTTTGACCAGATTTTGAAGCTCTTTTTGGGCTTGTTCTCCAATCACACTCCCCGCTGCTCCATCACCGCGTCTTAAGGAAGCGTCTGCCACCTTCACAAGATGAGAAAAACACAAAAAAATCACCCAAAAAATACACCTTTACACTGGACTTATCAGGCTCCACAGGACGCCCATCTCCACAATGACAAACTGGGCCTGTGCAGCTCAAAGGAGGTGGTAATGGAAGCAGTACTGTACTTTGGTGTGGGTTTCTAGTATTTGTGGAGTGATAATGAAGTCCTTGAACACTAGGGGGCGGCGGTACCTGGGAGGGGGGCAGATGGAGGGTGAGCTCCAGAGAATGCAGCGCGACGTGGAGTCTATCCCACTTTAGGAGGCCCGAGTCTGGGGAGGAGAGAGGGTGATGGGCCCTGGAGGAGAGAGGAAGGCAGTGGTTAGAGCAGGTTTAAGACGTGGTATAACAACTATTTTTGCCATGTAAGAAAGCAGCAAAAATTTTACTAAAACAAGAGTAACGTTACTACTACTCAAGTAGAAGTACAAAGTAGTGGTCCAAGAGATTACTTATTGGTGCATTGTGTAACTTTTCTGGTGGAGGGTCCGTCAAATGCTTTTCTTCATGGAGATGTTATTGCTTTGTCTGGAATGTTTCACAGTATGGCATTAAACCTTTCTATCTTCCTGGAGACCAAACCAGACCAAGTTACAAGTCAGATCTGTGGAAAGGCGACCCCACACACAGAATATCTGTTTTTCTATATATTTTTGAGCCATAAAACCACCAGTAATTGAATAAATGTAAAGTAGAGCTGTTTAATGTCATACTGTGGAACATTCCAGGCAGAGCAATAACATAACCATGGAAACAAGCAGGTGACGGACCCCCAAGCAAAATGTTACATAGTGCACCTTTAACAACAAGACAAGTACAAAAGTAATTTCAGGTTGGTTCAAATTGAAAGCACAAAATCAGTATTTGTTATGGATTAGTGAAGTAGTACCATTACTTATTAATAATATCACTCAAGTAGTGGTTGAAGAAGTTACTTAAGTAAAAGTAAAAAAAAAAAGTATTTGAAGAAACTACTGCTCAAGTAAGAGTAAGTGTAAAGAATAAGTGTAAAGGTCTGGAACATCTGATTTATACGTTGAGGTTTTTGAGGAGCCACATTCAGCACTGCCCTCTGCTGGTCAGTAATGATGAAATAGAACTTTTACTCAAGAAGCTGTTACAGTGCTGTGATACCCACCTCTGCAGAAAAATAAACTGGGAATTTACTGGGAATTTCATATTGTACCTGTTCTCCTCGTGCTCCTGGGGCTCATACAGTCTGGTTCTGCTGCTGTGTCTGGACAGAGCCTGGGTCAGTCCTCTCTGCTCCTCCAGCTCCTGCTCCAACTCCTGAATACAAGGAGAAGAGCAAAGAGCTGTATACCTGATAGAGATTCAGTCCTGATTAATGGTCAGTGATCAGCGTGGGTCTTTTTAACGGAGCCTTCAGCCAATCATCGTTTTTTTTTTTGTTTTTGGTTTTTTTTTGCTATTTTTGGTGTTAAATGGCACTGATTAAAAGTCAAGAATATGAAGCATTTTGGGGTGTTTAGTATTTAAGGAGCACTGTGGAACTTTTCTGGCATAGGGTCCATCAAATGCTTTTCTCCATGGAGATGTTATTGCTGTGTCTGGAATGTTTCACAGTATGGTATTAAACCTTTCTATCTTCATGGAGACCAAACCACACTAAGTTACAGGTCAGATCTGTGGAGAGGCGACCCCGCTCACAGTCAGAATGTCTGTTTTTCTAGGTATTTTTGAGTTATAAAACCACCTGTAATTGAATAAATGTAAAGTAGAGCTGTTTAATGTCACACTGTGGAACATTCCAGGTATAGCAATGACATATCCGTAGAAACAAGTAGGTGACGGACCCTACACCAGAAAAGTTACACAATGCACATTTAGTATAGCTTTAATCTAACTTGCAGTACCAAATATCACTGTGTCTCTACAAAAATCCCTTGGAGTTATCACCTTCTGCTGCTGCAGGCTGCTCTGTCTCAGAAGTCTGTTTCTTGGGGACGAGAGGATTTCCTGGACACTGCTGCTGCGCCTGAGTTTCCTCTGTAGGAGGCGCTCTGCTCTCTGTGTGGGACTGTGGTCTTCCTGACGTTCCTGGAGAAGTCTCTGGAACGAGACCAGACTGGACTTGAGAAGGTCCAGTCTCCGGAGCAGGACCTCAGCAGCCTCATGTTGAGCCTGGACCGAACCATTCTGAGGAGAGGGGGGAGCCGGACTCAGGACTGAACCATGGTCCTGGGAGGGGTGACTTTCTGATCTAGACCCATTTTCTTGATAGGATTGGGTTAAACCATTGTCTTCTTGATGGGGGAGGGTTTCCGCATTTGACCCATTGTCCAGCAGAGGCAGTTTTGACCCGGGTTCAGAGCCGACATGGGACAGGAGGCCAACCTTCTGCTCGATTTCCAAGAGCATTTCCTATAACAACAACATTTTAACACATGATGATGATTCAGGTAAGACGTCTTTTAGAAATCCCAGAAATGTGCTCAAATTTGCCTGTAAATGTCTTGGTTGAGGTTCAAGTATCACAAAAGTAAATGAGTCATCTTCTGGTTTTTATAGAGATTGTTGAGTGACAATTTTGTGGAACATTCCAGGCAAAACAAAACATGAAAAATGACATAGGGCCCCTTTAAAATGTTACGTTCTGATTTTCATCCCCATGTGACAGATTTAGACCTTTACAGACAGGACATTTGTATTGTATAAGCAGCTCTTGAAGTAAGTTTGATAAGATACGTTTGCTGTGTGTTGTCTGTATCTAATTATGAAGCGTTTTACAGTCCAATAATCAGGAAGTACTAATTAGCATGACAGTTGTTTTTAGTTTTACCATGACAGCAAAACTCTGCTCTGGTGCTCCTGAAAAAAGCTCTTATAAACTGATCATAATAGGACGCTCTGAATGCATAAGGTAAGTGAGGAAGAACTTTGGACCACTGCTGTTTACAGTGAACTACCTCTGTTTTTCACGCTTTTAAAATTGTAAAAAAAAAAAAAAAAAAAAAAGTAGAATATTAAAGTCTATTGTCTAAAATGATGAATACCTGATCCTCTGGCCTAAACAAAAGCCCCGGAGATGTGACAGACAGATGTAGGTCATGTCCCATTGGAAGTGTTTGTTTACCCACAATGCTTCACTCCTTGTCCACGCCGCGCCCGTCCAAAATAACTCTGAATCTTTAATATGAGCTCACGTTTCACGGTCAGGAGCAGGTTACCATGGGAACAAACTCCAACCAAAACTCACGCCTTTTCAAAATAAGAGTCTGATACGAAATAATCCAGGTGTCGGGTGTCTTATTGTGAAGGACAGGAGAGTATCGTGAGAGTGTCCAGTTTCAACCACGTCACGTTTTTGATTTTCAGTACTGATTCTTTAAAATCATAGTACTTTCTCAGTGGTCCTGTAGATTCCATAGTGATCTTTAGTCTATGTGCTCTTATACTTTTTCTGATAAAGCTCATCATTCTAAAGACATTCAGGAAAGCTTCATTTCTGTCCTGTGGACTTTTTTAGTATTGATACTTGCTCAAATATCTAGTTTCAATACCAGTTTCAGTATTTTCAGTACTTTTGACAACCCTAAACAGTTCAAATAAGATTAAATCATTCCAAGTAACACCAGCTGTGTGTGATGTTATCAAGGAAAATCATTGTCATCATCATCATGTTTCAGAGCTTTTGTTTAATGCAGGGTATTTGGGATATTTGGTTTTCCACAGAGCGCAATACTTTCTAAACTTTAATTTGAAAAAAAAAATAAAATAGAATAAAAAAAACAATATGGACAATAATATTAGTGGTCTAATGATCTGCAATATAACAGATCACTTACCAGTATTCCTGCTTTATGGTGAAAGAGTTAAAAAGAACCACAATGTTTATAAATATGTATATAAAAGATTAAACTGTTAGATCACTGAATGAGGACTGGAGTTCAGTATACTTGGAGAGTGATGCTGACAGAGCCTATAATCATTTTTAGATATATTTCTAACATTATACAATAAACACTGTCCTGTTCCACAATGTAAAACCAAAAAAAGAAACACAAATTGTCCTTGTTTAACTGAGAGGTTACAAAACGCTTGTAAAAAGAAAAATAATCTTTATACACAATTTATAAAATTTAAAACGAAGGATTCAGAAAGAAGGTACAAATTATATAAGAATAAGTTAACAGATATTATAAGAAATTGTAAAAAATTATATTATAATAAATTGCTTGAAAATAATAAAAATAATGTAAAAAAAAAAAAGGGTATATTGAATAGTGTAAATAAAGAAGCCTTTACCTCTGATTATTTTGTTGATGAGAATGGTGTGATAGATGACATGGCCAGTATTGTTAACAACTTTAATGATTTCTTTGTAAAAATAGGGTCCTGAAATGACAGAAAAAAATCTAGAAACAAGCTCCACACTTATTGAAAGATATCCAAATACAATTTTTCTTTCTCCTGCAACTGAACTTGAAATTATAACCATTGGAAATTAATTTAAAAATAAATCGTCAACTGACATTTACGACTCATTGTAGAGGCTAATCTTTGACTTTGTTTTCTCCTTGTAATAATTTAACCTCTTCACAAAAAAAGATGATTAATGAGCTTGTCTTACGCGTTTACAACTTGATGTTGCTGCAGCAGTAAAATGACCGTGTTGCTCCAGCCATCCTTTACTTTATTCTTCACAAAGTTCAAGAACAACATTTCTTCACGTTTAATTACATGTGAATACGACAGATAGGCAGTAGTGCGCCCCCAAATGTGCAAAACATGTATCAGATTTCTTTCTTTTAATTCAAACATATAAAATCATGTACTGAAACATTTTAGATTACTTTTTAAACAAAAAAATACAATTTAGTTATTATGAATTGTTAATTATCTATGCAAATACGTAAACCTTATAAAATGTCGCTGTTGTATGAGTGTGTTATAGTGTATAAGTGAGAGGTGCGAGTGGGAGTGGGCGCTGGAGGCTTTTGTCATGTTTTATGAATTGTGCGGGTTATGCGTTTTGCCTTGGTCCAGCAGGGGACAAAGGATGGAAATGAGCTTTGGCTACAATCCTGCATATTTACAAGTACATGTTTGTCTCTTACATTATCTTGTCTTTTAATATGCATTATGTCTTTAATAAATAAATACGAAATACAAAATAGATTGGAATCATTTTTAGATAAACATGAAATAATGAATGGGTTCAGATGCAGAAGATGAACTACAATGGCACTTATGGATGCTGTGGAGGAGATAACTGATGCACTAGACAGTAAAAAGCATGTCTTGGGGGTTTTCATTGATCTAAAGAAAGCTTTTGACACTCTTAACCACTCCATACTATTCAAAATACTCAAACTGTATGGCATAAGGGGCATTGCACTAAACTGGATTGGAAGCGCCTGACCGGAAGACAACAGTTTGTGAAAATGAATGGATACACTTCCAGATTTAGGTTGTGGAGAGCCACTACGGAGTGAAGTAAATCAAATTATGGATGGATTTTAATAAATTATCCCTAAATTTAAGACAAAAGCTATAATTTTTGGTAATTATAAAATAAATTCTGGGTTCTGAGTGGGTTTCTGATAATACATTTTTAGGTATAACGATAGACGAAAAGCTAAGCTGGAAACCTCACATCAGATACACACAATCTAAGGTCTCGAAAAGTATTGCAGTAATCAACAAAGTGAAATACATTCTTAATCAAAAGGCTCTTTACGTATTGTACTCCTCACTCACACTTCCATACTTGACGTATCGTATTGAGATTTGGAGCAACAATTACCAAACTTTACTTCCCCTTTTCAAATTGCAAAAATGTGATGTGAGAAGAATGCATAAGGCTGGTCACCTGGATCACACATCATATTAACATTTTTTAATTTAGTGAAATTCTACACTGCTTTGCCTTTGTATAAAGCAAACAAAAATATACCATATGCCATTCAATATCTAAAAACTGTTCAGTACACAAGAAGCACACTATGAATTAAAAATAAAAATAAAGACAGTGAGAACCACCAGGAAGAACATGTCTGTATCTGTGTGTGGGGTTCAAAAGCTTCAAAAGAAATTAAGAGTTTTTGCTTCCGTGGTATAAGGGTGAAAAATTAAATAAAATTAAATTAAATTAAAAATTAAAAATTAAAAATTAAAAATTAAAAATTAAAAATTAAAAATTAAAAATTAAAATAAAATAAACAACTATGAAACATAATACAGTACAATAACAAAAAAAAGAAAGAAATTTGATTAAAATTATATTAAGTATGTAATTTATTTTGCTATATGTAAATATTTGTACAATTTTGTGATCAGTGTACATAAGCAACCACATAATTTTTGAAACTATGTCATGAACAGGAGTGGGTTAATATAAGTTTTTCTTTTTTTCACTTTTTTTCACTTCTTTTCACTTCTTTTCGAGAAATGTGCTTTTCTTCAAACTTCTGAGTACATTGCAGTAATGATGTCGCAATACTAAAATTTTGAACTTGATGTTGATACTAAGGAATAGACTCCATGCTCAGTACTGATTTTGGTAATACAAATTCTTTCTTTAGACAATAGAAGGTGATTTTCAACTTTAAATGGTAGAACTTTCTTTTCTATTCCCATGTGTTCTTATACCTGTGTACTCCCTCAGTGGTCCTATAGGTTCCATAGTGGTCCATGGGTGTATACTAGTCTATGTGCTCTTATACTTGTTCTGCTACAGCTCAACATCATTCTAAAGACATTCAGGAAAGCTTCATTTCTGTCCTGTGAATGGGACTTTTTAGTATCAATACCTGCTCAAATGAGTAATGGCTTTTTATGGCAGTTTGATGTTACTTCAGTGTTTGTTTGTGTTCAGACCTATAGCCACTGTACAGCAAAAACAACAAATCTAAGCCACTGTTACACGCCTTAAATATTACACAAAACATATATGACTTCATGACAAGAAGAGACATGTCCACACTGCCCACATACTGAGGCGATGGACTCTTTACCACTGAAAACAAAAGATGAAAAATGAATGGATCAGAAAAGGAAGCATGAAGGATAGAAAAACACAGGGTAAAGCACTGAAAACATGAGATCAGGGACAGCACAAACTCAGGACAAAAGCTCTTGAGTGTCTGGTTTGGACTTGTCTTTGCTTTTAATGTGACCAAATACAAGTCACAGTCTCTAGCCTGGCAAATCCAAACTGATTTCACATTGAATTAGATTTGTTTATTGCACTGACACATGTGAAACAAAGGAGCTCATTGGTCACCATCATTTTTAATAGAATGACATTTCTCTCATGTCACAGGAAACTGTTTTTTTTAGTGCTTCTCTCATTGATTCTGCAGAAATCCACCACGTTTTTCAGTCCCCAGTGAGCAGCCATATTTGTGTTGATACAGACAAACCGCGCGTGCCATGATGGGGCTGAGGTACGAGTCTCTTGGTAAAAGCACACATTTTGAAAGTATCTAAATATTTACAAAAACTGAACCTTCAAAAATGAAATATTATAGTATTTTCGCTATGACCCATTAATATGGACCTGGTGGACAAAACTTTCTGTCCCTGCTCTCCCTGATTTACATGATGTCCTCCTCCTCTGCACAGGTGCATTTTGGGACTGTCTCCTTTGCACAGGTGCATTATGGGACCGTCCCCTCAGCACAGGTGCATTGTGGGTGGTGATTCATTGTTTAGTGACACAGTCCAGGTCCTGCCCAGTGCAGTATTTGTGTTATTAATAGACCAGTACTGGTGGGAGGAGCTGTAACCTGTCTAACCTCATGTTTGAGATAATGATTAAAACGCTGTGTTCAGATCCTCATTAAGACTAAGGAACATGAAGAGCTTTTACATCACTGTTTTTTTTAAGGAATTAGTTTCTGGATGATAAACCATTTTGACTGGCATTTCTGCACATATATTATTTGTTTAATAGCTTTTACAGCTCTCATAGAGTCCAGTACAGGTTTGGAATAATATGCTTTTTTCTAGTCTTGTCAGTAAAATTATTTCTGGCTTGTTCAGCTCCATCTCGTTTTCTTGTGATAGGTCTTGAGACTGACCAATCACAAAGCAGCACTGTTTGCTGTGCAGAAGCCAGCGCTGAACGAACCAAAACGTACTTCAGCCTATTTTATTGGAAATCCAGACTTTTTTTTTATTTTAAACATGCAGGAGAAATGCTTTATGTATTTGTGGAAGGAAAGGACGCCTGTGCTTTTCTCTCAAGTGGATCTAACAAAAGATTTCTGCTTGTCACTGTGATCATTGGTTTAATTGTTTTTAGTGGGAGCCGTCCCAGATTCATGCGCAGAACTCTATTCAGACGGCTGCACGGATCATTCTGGAGAAAGCCAGGTTAGCTTTGTTCTGCATTTATGATACACATTGGTCTTATATCAGGCAATAAGTGTCCTGCCCAAAGACACAGCATCAGGAAATCACTGGTGACAACGCCCAAGTTAAGAAAAATTAATATTCACGAGACAAATGCCTTTGAACTTGCCTGTTTGGAGACATCCCTTGCCTGAGCAGTCAAGACTACACACTTTTCCTGTACCATCCAAAGTCTGGGCCCAGGTCTGATCTCTGGGTGATCTGACAGGCATGACAGTCATAGAGACAGGTGGTGACAGGTGTACTGGGCGGGGCTTACCTGACAGGTGAGCAGGTGCTTCTCCAGAGCCTCCATGTTTTTTCCATCAGCCCCGGCGGTCCCCAGGCTGCAGTGAGCCGTGTGCAGCCAGTGCTCCAGCTCAGACACTCGCTCCAGGATGACATGGAGAGGAGAGTCCGGGGGAGGAGGAGAGGAGGAGGGCAGAGGGAGAGAGGGAGAGGGGAGTGAGGGAGGAGAGGAGGAGGGCAGAGGGAGAGAGGGAGAGGGGAGTGAGGGAGGAGAGGAGGTGGGTATAGGGGGAAAAGAGGGAGGAGAGGAGGAAGAGGGCTGGTCAGAGCAAAGGTCGTCTGGGACCTGGAGAGAAGAAAACCATTCAAATGTGTAAAATGATGTTTAAATGTGTTAATGTATTAATTCACTCCACAATCGATTATATAGATCATATTGTAGCCATAGCTGCCCTGGGACAGACTGACAGAAGCGAGGCTGCCAATCTGCACCATCAGCCCCTCCCAAAACCAATATTCACACACACTATATTTTCATAATGTTTGGGTGAAGTGCTTTGCCTAAGAACACAACAACAGTTTTTCACCATTTTTCCCACCCAACTCCTAACCAGGCCCAGCCCTGCTTAGCTTCTGAAATCAGACCATATAAAAGTGGATTAAGGGAATGTGACGTCACCCACAGCCTTCAGCTCCAGTCAAATGAAGCTCATCGAGGCTTGCAGTTTACAGGAGTGAATTTGGAGCAGAGTTCCATATTAGGAACAGGAATTTATTTATGGACAAAATAGCAAAATAAACACCCCAGGATCATGTAGAGCTGGTTAACATTTTAAGACCAAAATGACGAGGCTCACAGCAGTGACAGAGAGAGGTGGGACAGTTTTTCAATGAAAAGTCAATTGAAGCCAAAGTCGATGGAGCTGGAAGTGCAGCCATGCTCACTTCCTGTTTGGAATGCAGTGGCTAGTGGGTTAGCTATGTCCATGTATATATAGAGTCTATGGATCAGATCAGGCTTTGACAGGAGGTTTGTCCACATGTTGTTTCAGTTCGTAGTGTGTCGTGTGCAGCTCTCTCACTGGAGCCACTGATGCAAATCAGCTGAAGTTAGTTTAACTTTAGTCTGCAGCTAACACGTCACATGCTCTGAAATGATATTGGATTTGACAAGGATCTGTCTGATGTCTCCTGTCATGTCAACACACAAATAAGAACAGATACACACATGCTAAAGCAAACAGCTGAGCCTGGTAGCATCAGTGCACAGATAGTCAGTGCTTTTCAAGTCCCCGCTGGAGATCTGAAAATGGTTTTATGACATATGAGTCATGACCACTGATGTATGACGTGTATATATATGACGGAGTTAGCTATTAGTTGTTAGCTATTTTTTTTTTTTTTTATTAGTCTAGATAAACTAGATGAACCATTATATTGGATTAATGACATTGAATGCCATTTAGTTCCTCTGTTTTTGTCGTTCACCGTGTGCTTTTGGAATGGTCCAGAAAATGATTAACATATACTAAAATAGTCAGGAGTCGATTAGTAACAATTCGTCTGATTCATTTAAATTAAATTTGAAAGACTGGTGTAAATGACATGCACTTTTATAGAACCAATTATTATTACAATATAGAGGCATAGGTTGAGACATTTGCACAAAAATAGCCTGCTTTTACTATTACTAGATCATGTCTGTAGAGATTATGAGTCCACTTTATGAGCCATCCAGTTTTACTTTATTTGCAGCACATCTGAAAAGCAAGACAGTTTATTTAAGTGCAGTGAAGTATTAAAAAACTTGGTAATTTAACTTTTCTCTTCACATAATTTATTACAAATTCAAAGAGGCTGTTGCATCATCTCCACTTTTTTAAAACAGAAATGAGCCAAAGTAATTTATTCATTCATCAAATACTAATCAAGAGACAATGGTGCAAATAGCGTTGATTAAAACTAATAATAAAAATGATTCAACTTTACGCCATTCTCTGATCTGTGATAATGTTGTTTCCTCATCATAAACAGACCTGGAGTTGCACCTTGTGATGTCATGTGTAATACAGGAAGTGCTCCACCGTGTTTTTAAACTCCACACACCTTCACTAGAATCATTTGGATCATTTCAGACCTGGAATTGGCAATCTCTAAAGAACTAAAGGTAAAATGTAGCAGTTCACTTGAAAACTATCACTACATGACATCACAAAGTGGAACAGAGCATTTTGAGCTTGAGAGATGTAGACAGACTAATAAGAAAATATTCCTCAAACATGTGTGAATGAAAAAAAACACAACTCCAGGTCTGTTTTTGAGGAGGAAACAGCATCGTAACATGGCTTAAAGCTCACAAGAGTCAGTTTAGCTTAATATTGGACCTTTAAGTTTATAAACCGGGAAAGCACGGGGCAATGAATGAAACGACTGCTGCTTGTAACTTCAGACAGTGAGCAGACCTGAAAACTCACACAGGCAGGAGGAGCTCATGCTAAATGTGGCTAAATAACAAGACAGAATTACCTAAACAAAAAGCAAATTGATAATACAAGTTTCAAACAATGAAGGAGGTAAAACAATTGCTAAGTTTGAAAGAATAGCATTGAGAGCTGGAGTTGAAACTGCAGCCCAAAGCATTAGATCTGTCTGATGAAATAAGTTCTGTCACTCACCAGCTTCAGTAAGTCTTAACCTCTGCACAGAATAGTCCATAAACTCCATGAAAAGTTTCCTAACCTCTGTTATCCTCCTGTTTTTCCTTCTTTTCTCTGTTCCAGTCGTCCCCTGTCTGCTCTCTCTCTCTCTCTCTCTCCCTCTCTTTCAGTGTGTGTTTGTGTGGAGAGATAAGCCCCGCCCCTCCTCTATTCTGAGCAGGTGACTTCCTGTTTTACCTGCAGGTGGATCAGATGAATGCAGGTGGAAAGGAAACTGGACAGGTAAAGAGCGGGAGGAGGGAGGGAGGAGAGAGAGAGATATAGAAGAAAGAGAGAGGGAGGAGAAAGAGAGAGCAATAGAAAGAGGAAAATAGGAACTGAGAAGATAGAGTAAGGGAAGGAGAGAGGGGGACAGTTCGAAAGGTTAAAGACAGATAGGGAGGGGAGGAAAGAGAGATAGACATAGAAAGAAGGAAGAGAGGAGGGCAGGAGGGGGTATAAAAGACTCACAATGAAAGAGAGGGGGGGGCAAGAGAGAGGAAAATGGAAAATCCTTGAAGAATGAGTGAGGTGTGAAAAACAGACAATTCAAAAGGTTAAAGGTCCTATATTAAGCAAAATTTATTCTCGTAAGATTTAATCCATGTTGTTCCCTGCCCCCTGCTGTGGGCACTGGGTACTTATTGAACTTGCTGCCATATCTTTGGAAATCTCTGGACCTTTCTTGTGCCTTTTGCGTGACCCCCTGTGGATTATATGAACTCTGTTGAGGCACGTGCGCTCGGACCAAGAACTTTAAACGCATTGGATTTCTTCATGAATAACTCTGAACTCAATATTTCTGAAAGTGCACAACTGTAAATGCTGTAAATATTGTCTGTCTGTCCAATGTAAATAACACCACAACTAAGCACTACAAGCCCTGTGTTTTTGTCTCATTGTCTCATTAAATACCCCATTTTCCTCCGAGCCGAACCATAGTCTTCTGAACTAAGGCACCAGTTAGTCAGCATTTAGTGAGACTATGAAGACCAGTAGGCATAGGTTAGACTGCAATATGCCACAGTTTAGATAATGGTAGGCCAATGGTATGCCAACGGAAGATGATCATGTTACTGTAGCTCCTGTGAGTCGATGTTAAACTGAGATGTACGAGAGAGTAGACAGACGGAGAAGAGGGAGGAGGAAAAAAGAGTAGGAAAGGAGAGGCAGAACAAGAGTGACTCCTGGTTTAATCTGTCAGTCATTCTCTGGTCTTCACCTGTTTAAATATAATGGAACTGGACAGCAGCTTTTGTCCTTGTGATTTATGATGGTCATTCTACTCAGATGTTTTCTACTCAATGCAACAGGTTCAAAACAGGAGCAGTGTAAAAGGGTTGAAATAAACATAAAACAAAATGAATGAGACAGCATTATCACTTTTTTTTTTTGTTTTTTGTTTTGTTTTTCTGCAAAAAAACCCCAAAAACTAAAAGTCCACTATGTAACATTTCTGGTGGAGGGTCTGCCATGTTTCCACCTCCATGGAGATGATGTTGCTTTGGCGGTATGGCATTAATCGTATCCATTTCTATCAGGCCCGGTTACATCAGACGTCAGATCTGTGGAGAGGCGAGACCCCTCACTGTAAGAACTCATGTTTTTCAAGGTATATTTTAAACACTAAAAGTAGCTGCAGTGTAATAAAATGTAGAAATAAACGTTACATAGATAACTTTAATATCATGTACCGCGTCATCTCTATGGCGACAAGCTGGCAGCAGACTGTTCACCACAAAAGTTACAGAGTGCACCTTTACATTTTGTCATGTATCTGCACATATTATTTAGTCATCAGAACAGGGTAAACGTCACTGTACTTCCCTCTATCTAAGGGCAATTTAAACCAAAACGTTGCATCTTTTGAACTGTTTAAAGTCCTCAAAATGTCGCCGTGAATAAATAGCTTCAACCGAATCAAATGTATAATAACTTAAATGTATTAATTAAAACTCACCAGGTTAATGTTAAAGGACAGTTTATTGAAAATACAAAAGTCAAGAAGCACCAAAGCAAAGCACACAGCATTACATCATTATTATGAATATTATTATTTATCATTATTCATATTAATAAGATCAAGGCTCAAATTTAGCTTAAGATTTCACACTGCACAGACAGACACAGGCTAGTTTATAATACATATGAAACAGGATCACATTAAGTCTAAGGTCCATGCAAAACTATATAGAATCACCCTCACCTTTCACTTTAGCTGATTTCATATCATATTTTGAACTTTTTATGTAAACAACAGCATAGGACACACTGGACAGGTTAGATATTTGGTTATATTTAAATGTACAAATGTTATATTAATTGCGAAAAAAATAAAATAAAAATTGAGCATATGCAGCATTTTAATTTGAGCATTTTGTTTTCATAATTTTGTGGTATTAATTATTGGGTTTTGGGCTAATTTTAAGTGCAAAATTACTATATATGAAGGCACTCAATGAGATTCAATGGGATTTCCAGTATGATAAAATTATGCTGATTTGATTTTAAAGACAGAAGAATCCTTTGCTTGTTTTGTAGTAATTAATAAGACAATAGCTAATCAACTATTTTGCAGTAAAACACCCTGGTTGACAAAATTAAAAGGAAAATTTTAAAATAACTTTGTAAACATATGCAGTTTAAATGATGGCTAATTTAACCCAAAACGAACCAAAAAGAAGCTAAATAGATTTCAGGTTTAACATTGGAATAATGTTTGCAGGGAGCTTTAGGAAATAAAGATTGGAAAAAAAAAAGTTGCAAAATTTTAGGGCCCAATTTGTGGAGTAGAACAGTTATAACATGGGCCATAGATAGATATTCAGAGAGTTCTCGTGAGATTTATGTAAGAAATAGTCATATTTTGTAATAGCAAGGCAAAATTTGTAAATTAAAAATGCTTGTATGAATGGTCTTGAGCAGTGATTCTCAAATGGTGATTGGGGATCTGAAATTAAAGCGCATTTGACAGGTTAGACGCCTCATTTCTCTAAAACATAGTTAACATCATTTCAAATCATTTTCTAGTTTTGTCATTTTGGTGAACTTATAATTTTACTTCCTGGTTGGGCAGCAGATGTGACGTATGTAGAGGTGCGTTACCTAGCAACCATAATCTAAACAAAGGGACAAATTACACAATAGTTATGATTTGATTAATAATCCCACCAAACCAAGTCAAAACACACTTTAAAATATAGCTGGATTATTGCTTTACTGCATATAATGACAAAATTGTGAACTGTATTTTCAAATTTTTGATTCTTAATAATTGCTATAGAATAATAGTTTTAAAATGGTCAAAAATGAATATATATTTGGGATACAATGGAATCCAACCATCAGTAGACAACCATTTCTCAAGACGATTCATAGTTAGTGATTTTGCCTTGTAAAAATATAAAAGGACATTGTAGTAGTTTACCATAGTATTTTTATATATTATACTCAACATGTACAAGTCTTAATCTGTTGTTTAAGACTGTTTTTTCCACATATATATATTAGTCGTCTCTATATATCAACATTATATTTGTCATTCTCATGCAAAGTAAACATAAATTATAGTCTTAGTCTTTGCAGGAGGCTTAAACTGTTACAGGTTTAAAATATTGACATTCAAAAGGCATTCATTCATTTGTCGAGTAAGTTATTTTACACTGTTGACCATAAAGAATCATTATTTTTATTTATATATTCAAACAATTATTATTATTATTATTTTCATGAGAATTGTTTGAAAAAGAAGTAATTTAAATTTTTCTGACAAGCATTTGCGATTTATGTTTTAAGAAGGGAGTTAATATTTGAGAGAAGATTGAAATCTGAAATCTAATCAAAGTACTAATCCAAGAATCCCATGCATTTCAGAAACATTTTTGTAGAGGTCTAAACTACAGGGTTAGCAGCTTTTGTATAAGATTTAATGACTAGATACCAAACAAAAATATGATAACTTTATAGACAACAGTGTAAATATCTTTGGGAACATTAAAGATAGTGCAAAATAGAGTCCATAGGTATTGAAAGTAACGCCTCTAGTGGTGGTCTATGGTGGTTTTTAGGCCTAGGACATTACACAGCGGCCGGATTTGGAGGAGGATTCGCTGGGAGAGCGGGGTACCGGGCTCTCCTCTCCGGTGGACGGGGCGGGAATCGAACCAGCATCCTCGGATTCAGCCTCCTACAGAGATGGGATTAGGATTAGAGGGTTAGACAGTCCAAAACCACAGCAACAACATTCACTTAGTGCAAATGATGAGGTACAGTTAATGCAAAGAAGGACGGCGCTGCCACTTTATAATGACTAAACCTTAAAGGGCCCATATGACGCTATTTTCTGATCTTTGTTCTAATGTTGTTTCCTCGGCACAAACAGACCTGGAGTTGTGATTTGTTTCATTCAAACATGTTTAACACACCAATCCTGCAGATTTAGGCTGAGTTCTTCTCTCAAACAGAAAACACTCTGTTCCACCTTATGATGTCATGTGGTAATACAGGAAGTGCTATACTGTCCCAGGATTGCCAATCTCTACTGAATTAAAAGTAAAAGGAGCTGTTAATTTGAAAAAATACTACTACATGACATCACAAGGTGAGCTTTGGAGATGTAGACAGACTAATAGGATGCAGGATTACTCAGACATGTGTGAATGAAACAAAACACAACTCCAGGTCTGTTTTAATCAGGGAACAACATTATAACATAAAGCTGCATTGTGTAACTTTTCTGGTGGAGGGTCTGTCAAATGCTTTTCTTCATGGAGATGTTATTGCTTTGTCTGGAATGTTTCACAGTGTGGCATTAAACCTTTCTATCTTCATGGAGTCCAAATCAGATCAAGATCAGATTCTAGGTATTTTTGAGCTGTAAAACCACCTGTAATTGAATAAATGTAAGGTAGAGCTGTTTAATGACACACTGTGGAACATTCCAGGAAGAGCAATGACATCTCCACAGAAACAAGCAGGTGACGGACCCCTAAATAAAAAAAAAGTTACATAGTGCACCTTAAAAGTTCACAATATTGGACCTTTAATTAGCCTTAATGAAGCAGGAACAAAGACCTAATTCACAATGAACAAACAGTTTATTAAGAATGATTCAGGTTTAGTAACTAAGAGTAATAAGAGGTGAGATAAGATTAGCAGCCATTAATGTACATGTGCTGTCAACTGCATCTAGAAAGCGTTTTATTGGCTGATAATCAGGAAGCGTTAGAATGCTAGTTGTTGTTAGCTCGACCCTCACGCCAAATCGGCTAGAGCGCATTAAAGTAGTTACTAAGTCTGAATCATTCTTTTAAAAAACAGGAATTTGTTCATTATGAGTTGAGTTTTTGCTCATGCTTTAAGGCTAATTCCAGTTAGTTATTATAAAGGGTTACCAGTGATTGTTACGGAGGAAAAGGGAGGAAGATCCAAATGATATGGTTTAGTTTGGGGAATATGGCACACGTCAATATAATTTAGTAAACATATTTTCTAATTTGGTTTATACAATTGCATACTTTATATCTTTTCTGATGGAGGGCGTGCCACGTGCTTCATGGAAATGTTGCTGCTTTGCCAAGAATGTTACACAGTATGGCATTAAATGTATCAGTCCCCATGGAGACAAGCAGGTGAATTGTAATCTGTACTGAGGCGATCCAGATTACAGTAAGAATGGTATTTTTGTTTTATTATTGAGCAATAAAAACACTGGTCATTGAATAAAGATTAATCAGAAAAGACTCAAACATCTCCATGGAGACAGTGGCGGATCCTCCACCAGAAAAGTTACACAGTGCACCTTTAACTACACATTTGTGGTAGACTGCAATCTTCAAACAAATGTTATAGTTTGTTTTTTTTATTTGCACAAAATAGACATATAACAATAAAAATATGAAATTACTATTTTAAATTCTAAATTGAGGCTAGAACAATAGCTGTTGGCTCCGAAGTTACATGATTGTGAAGGCAAATGTAAAATGTAACACATATGATCAGAATAAAGCCTGTAAAAGTTAATGAACTTTAAAAACACAGAGGAGCACAACTGGATGACCACATAATGACATCACAAGGTGGAACAGAGATGGACTAGATGTGTGAATCAGTGAAAACACAACTCCAGGTGTGTTTTTTGTTAAGGAAACCACAATGCATGATTTGGTTTTGAACACGGGACCATTAAAAGCAGAAAGTGTATAAAGGCCTGTCACAATAATTACCATATCGACTTATCGTTCAATCTGTGAAAGCTGGAGGTCAATACATTTTCACAACTGGGTAATTTCTGTTATTTTTGGCTATATCATAACATTTGAGCCATAAAAGGTTGATTTAAAGGTGCACCGCGTAACTTTTCTGGTGGAGGGTCCGTCAAATGCTTTTCTCCATGGAGATGTTATTTGCTTTGCTTTGTCTGGAATGTTTCACAGTATGGCATTAAACCGTTCTATCTTCATGGGGACCAAACTAGATTAAACCAGTTACAGGTCAGATCTGTGGAGAGGCGACCCCGCTCACAGTCAGAATGCCTGTTTTTCTAGGTATTTTTGAACTCTAAAACCACCTGTAAAGTAGAGCTGTTTAATGTGATACTGTGGAACATTCCAGGCAGAGCAATGACGTATCCATAGAAACAAGCAGGTGATGGACGTTGAACTACAAAGTTACACAGAGCACCTTTAATAACTTTTATGTGTTTCATTTCAGCTCATGGGTTTTAACAATATTGTGCATTTTATAATAGTTTTTGTGGTTTAAATCAGCTTTTGGGCTCTTGTGGCATCAATTAGTTTCAGTATCTTATTTATCATTTATATCAATGATTTAGGTTTAAATGTGTCAGATGCAAAATTGCATTTCTATGCTGATGACACAGTTATTTACTGTTGTGGAGCAACTCTTGTTCAGGCTGTTAAATCTTTGCAGAAAGCTTTTATAACTGTCCAACACTCATTAATTAACTTGAAACTTGTTCTCAGTGCTGATAAGACAAAGCTTATGATGTTTTCTAATTGTAAAAAGTTGCCTCAAATGGTTCCCACAGTGTCCACTCTTGAGGGTAGTGAAATAGAGGTGGTTCATATGTACAAATACCTAGGTGTCTTAATTGATGACAAACTCACTTTCAACCCACATATAGATAATCTTGTGAAGAAGCTGAGGCTAAAATTGGGATTTTATTTTCCGAAATAAACAGTTTTTCTTTTAATGTAAAAAAGCGTCTTGTCAATGCAACATTTTTATCTGTGTTGGATTATGGAGATGTTTTGTACATGAATGCTGCTGCTCAATGTCTTCGAATGACTGATACTGTTTATCATGCTTCTTTGAGGTTCATTACAAACTCTAAGATGTCCACTCACCACTGTGAATTATACTGTCGAGTGGGATGGCCTGCTCTGGCCACTCGGAGGACTAGTCACTGGTACACTTTCATTTATAAGGCAATATTGGGACTACTGCCTTCGTACATTTGCACCCTAATTGCTCTGAGAAATGCTGAATCGTATTCTCTTCGTTCACAAGACTATTTGTTGCTTTCTGTTCCTTATGCTCCTACAGAACTGGGTAAAAAGGCATTTGTTTACTCTGCACCTTTTACATGGAATATGCTACAGAAAGACTGGAAATTAACTGATTTAATGTCTTTGAGCACTTTTAAATCCAAACTGAGAGCTTTTTGAGACCAATTCCACAATCTGCACATGTTTTTCATAATGTCTTTAAACTTTTGTCTTATCTGTGTAAATTTGTAACTGTGTTTTGTGTTTGCTGCTGCCTCTTGGCCAGGACTCCCTTGGAAAAGAGGTTCTTAATCTCAATGGGATATTTCCTGGTTAAATAAAGGTCAAATAAAAATAAAGTATTATAATTTTTCATCTATATTTACTACAGCAATATACTTATAATAATATATTGTGATATACTGTATATATATTATATATTTTTTTTACTTGTACATATACATTTATATAATTATGCCTTATTTCACACCAGTTTTTTTTTGCTATTTTTGCTACTTATTTTGAATTGACCATATATCATTACATTTATATTTTTTATTTTATTATTATAATATATTGTGATGTGTGAGCTACTGTGTCCCAGTAATTTCTCTTGTGGATCAATAAAGTTGTAAATAAAGTCTAAGTCTAATATCGCACTTCAAAATGTGTTATCGTGACAGGCCTAAACATACATAATAAGTATATAAGTATAAATATGGTTGTTTTTACCTTTTCCTCTTCAGTTTGTGGTACATCAGGTGGGACTTCTTCAGCGATTTGGACTTCTGGCTCCTGACACCAACGACAAATAATTTTATATCAGCAACAGGATGCTGACGATGCTAATGCTATCAGACCACACGCTCCAGAGAGAGGTCAGTACAAAGCGCCACACGCAGTTAGACACACAGAGGAGGAAATATGGTTAAAATAAACAGTGAAAATGTTCAGGTTTGGGTTACAGCAGCCAGAGAATGGAGAGTTATGTTGGTATTTACAGTAGGTTTAGGCTGTGTTAGGTTTAGCATGTTAAGAATCTGACATAATGTTACAATAAACTAAAACAAGTTGAAAGTAGTATTGTCACCATACTAAAATTTCAAACTTAATTTCAATACTAAGGAATAGACTCGATACTCAATACCACGAAGATAATAAAAAACACTCTTTCCTTAGTAAGTTTTCCTTAGTATAATGTGATTTTCAATATTAAATTATAGTACTTTATCATATTACCATGAAGTCTTCTGTGTAATCCTCAGTGGTCCTGTAGGTTCCATAGTGGTCCATGGGTGTATACTAGTCTATGTGCTCTTATACTTGTTCTGATACAGATCAACATCATTCTAAAGACATTCAGGAAAGGTTCATTTCTGTCCTGTAAATGCTCAAATGAGTATTTAGTTTTGTTGCTAGTTTTAGTATCGATTAGTATCTGATTTTTGTATTGTAAAGTAGGTGTGGGTGGGTGTGCTTAAACAGGTTTGATGACCTTGTGTGTGCAATATATAATTTCATTGTCAAATAAATAAATAAATACAATGATTAAAATCCTTTGAAACAGATTCCTAGTAACACCAGAGTTCTCCCAAGAAGAGCCAACAAAGAAAGAGGGTAATATCGTTCGTCCCCACACAAGGGCAGTAGAGAGCGTTCTCAGAAGTGAAACCGTAAAACCGAGATTTAGAGAGACACCAGAAGAAGGCAGTCTTCCCCTACACGGCGGTGTTTGTACTGGGCTTTACCTGTGGAGCTGTGCCCAGGAAAAGGTCCCACAGCCACCAAAATAAGCCAGATGCCCTCTCCGGGCTTCCTTCAGGTGACTGCAACCATTAACAACATGATCTTAGCAACACGGGTCATGTGATCAACACATATTTTGTGTGGATTTTAAAGGTACAGTATCTAACGTGCACTAGTTTCCAGAGCCTTAACCTGCAGATAGAGGACGCATACAAGTTTGTCTCATTCTCAGTATATGGACAGGCCATGTCTCATGTGAAAGCTCAGACCCTC